>CAUYPK010106640.1:0-16938 GCA_963574355.1 Loris lydekkerianus
CAGATGCTGGCGTGGATGTGGAGAGAAGGAAACACTTTTACAATGCTGGTGGAACTGCAAACTAGTACAACCTTTCTGGAAGGAAGTATGGAGAAACCTCAAAGCACTCAAGCTAGACCTCCCATTTGATCCTGCAATCCCATTACTGGGCATCTACCCAAAAGGAAAAAAAATTCCTTTATCATAAGAACACTTGTACTAGACTGTTTATTGCAGCTCAATTTACAATCGCCAAAATGTGGAAACAGCCTAAATGCCCCTCAAGCTGGGAACGGATTAACAAGCTGTGGTATATGTATACCATGGAATACTATTCAGCCATTTAAAAAAATAGAGACTTTACATCCTTTGTATTAACCTGGATGGAAGTGGAAGACATTATTCTTAGTAAAGCATCACAAGAATGGAGAAGCATGAATCCTATGTACTCAATTTTGATATGAGGATAATTAATGACAATTAAGGTCACGGTGGGGGTGGGGGAAGGGGAGAGCAGAGAGAGAAAGGAGGGAGGGGTGGGGAAAGGAAGAGCAGAGAGAGGGAAGGACGGAGGGGGGTCGGGCCTTGGTGTGTGCCACACCTTTTGGGGGCAAGACACGATTGCAAAAGAAACTTTACCTAACAAATGCAATCAGTGTAACCTGGCTTATTGTACCCTCAATGAATCCCCAACAATAAAAAAAAAAAAAAAAGTTTAAAAAAAAAAATCTAAGAATCAAAGAACAGGTTTTGGAACAGCATCTTCCACTGGAATGGTTTCTATTCCAAGCAAACGAAGATGGATTTTGGTGAACTCATTAACTGAACTTGCTTTTGCTCAGCTGCTATCACATGCCAGGTTCTAGGGATGTTGGAGTGAGCAGAACCCAGAGATTCCAGTCTGACAGGGAGCCTCCCTGGGAAGCATTTCTCAGCTGCCAGGACTGGGTGAGGTGCCTTCCTCCTTACTCTGAGAACACCACATGCACTATTGCATTTCCTCACCTCTATCACAGCAAATGACAACTGTTAACTTCACCTACTGGCCACCTCTCTGTCTGTTTTACTCACTGTCATGTCCCTTGCCCTGGGCACCTATCTGGCATTCAGTAGGTTTAATAAAGACTTGAATGAATAAATGCATTTTATTTCATACTGGGTTAGAAACCCAAGTCAAATGAGAAAGGAGCATCTCATTTATTCAGCCTGGAGTGATGCCGTTAGCAGAGAAGACACCTGACTTTCAGCATATGCTGGGATGCACCAACCACCCTGCGCAGTAGAGGGAACTGGGAAGCAACACAACTCACTGATAGCTTTTTTAAAAATTCCTCTCCACAGTCATGTATCCGCCTCTTCCTCCTAGGATCTCTGCTTCAGTCAAATTGTAGCTATATCTTCTGGCCTTTGCATGTCTAATTATTCTCATCTTCCATTATCCTTTTAACTTCTTTTCACGTTTTATTCTAACTTTAGGAGAATTCATTCTCAACAATAACAACTGCTAGAGAAGAGGCACTACGTAATCCCATTAAAAAATAATTGGCAGAATTCAAATGAGCCTTAGGCTTTCCCAGCAAGTTCTTTGATGAAAATATGACTTAGATTCATTAGCTAGAAAGTCCCATAAAGAACATGAGGTGTGGCTTGGGTTTGAGACAGGTGAGCTACTCAGGTAACAAGAAAAACCCTACTCCAGGTTTGAGTTTAAGATATCTAGAAGTGATGAGTGATCAGGAGGTCAACTCATCCTACTCAAACCCACGGAGGTCAAGTTCCAGTTACCTTTCACAGAATAGATTCTCATTTTTTTCTAATTAGTTCAATTTTGTTTTTTGTTTTCATTTATTTTTGCAGCCAGATATACCCCAAACACAAATCTCTGAAGGTGTACATTGACCTACTGGGCTTTGTAAGAATTAAGCATTTTTGCTCTTAAAAAGGCACCACAAAGAAAATAAATCATAATCTGCCTTCTTGCTCAGCACAAAATTAAGGCAGGGAAATTGGTTGCCTTTGAGAGGCACTTACCCAAAAGGAAGAGAGAGACGCACACACAAAGCACAGGTTCTTGAATCCAGCAGAGAGAAACAGCCACATAAACAAATTTGTATCTCAAAGGATACAAAAAGGAGAAATCCATGGCAGACACAGAGTTCAATTCTGGTTGACTAGTGTGGGGTGTGTTTTTGTTTCTCAGTGACAAGGACTTGAGGTTGTACATGTGAACCAGACTACAGGGAGGAAGGTGCACACTCCACCCAGAAGGAACACTGTGAACAAAGACTGTCACGGGCTGGTTTCACACATTTGAAGATTGTCTACCAGTTGGCTTGTTCAAAATTTCAGAAAAAGATGCAGGCTGAACAAAAGGAAGAAATACTGAGCTAAGCTTTACACTTGTCAAATTTCAAGTGTCTATGGAACATTCTAGCAGAAAGATTGATTAGGCAGCTAGATAATAGGTTTGGAGGTAAAGAGAGATTACTGGAGCTGCAGTCTTGGGAATGAATGCAACTGCTCCCAAGAGGGCACACAGAGTGAGAAGAGAGAGGTGACTGGGAATTGTTTGAAAAAGTGACAACTCAGAAGCAATTTAAGAGGCGAACAAGAAAAGAGGGAGCCATGATGGAGATCTGCAGGGATTCACAGTAAGTGGTTCAGGAACCAGGAGAGGAGAGCACTCTGAGGAGGAAGATAGTGCACAGAAAGGGCTGGACAGACAGGAACTAGGGAAGCCTGCTGTTCTGTGCTGTGATTAGGTCCTCAGGACCTTGGACAAAGTGGTTTAATAGAATTTGTTAGCAGGAGGCACACAAGTGAGCAAAGGATGTGTAGCTTTTGTTCTAGGACAGTGTTTTTCAACCTTTTTATCTCACAGCACACTTGAACCTATAGTTAAACTTCTGTGGCACATTTATGTTGATCAAGAAAAGAGTAAAAAAAAGAATATGCTTCTTGTTCTTTGAACTTCTTTTGAAAATAATTTTATTACTACCTTTAAATAATTTCGTGGCATACTAGTAGAAAAATCACTGTTCTACAAGCTCAGCTTTAAAGGAAAGGAAAGGAGTATTAGCCAAAGAGTTAACATATTTTCTTTCTTTTTCACCAATCCCATTCAACATTGTATTGGCAGACCTACCCGCTGAAACAAAGCAACGAAGAAAAAAAGGCCTAAACATTGAAAGAAAGATGTAAAACTGTTCTTACTCACAAGTGTGATTGTTTATTGTAGAAAAACTTCGGGAATCTACAAAACAGAATGATGAATTAATTTAGCAAGGTCACAAAATACAAAATTAATACAAGCAGTCCCCAGGTTATGAAAGAGATAGGTTCTGTAGGTTTGTTCTTAAGTTAAGTCTGTATGTAAGTTGAAACAGGCACATTTACCCATCACTTGTAATAGCCTGCATTTATAAGTGGGAACCATACATGGATGTTTGTAACTCAAGGCCTTACTGTAATAGCCTCTGTTAGTAAGTTCAGGCTGTAGCAAATCAGATGTTTGTAATTTGTGGACTGCCTGTTTATAAAAATCAACTACATTCTTACATAGTAGCAACGATAATCCAGGAAATAAAATCTTCTTAATATCCCAATTTAGTGATATAAAACCCAAAAAGGACCCAGAAACAAGCTAGTGAAAGGTGTGCAAAGCCTCCCCGCCGGCTCTGTGCTGTGCTACTGAAGGATGTTACAACAGGTCTGCATAAAGCAGAAGCTATGCCAGGTCCCAGAGTGAGAGACACACGGCTGCCAAGACGGCCATTCTCTCCAAATTCTCTTATCGACTTAAGAGAATTAAAATCAAAATCCTGGTACTTTTGTGGAAATTTCAAAATGGAAATGCAGAGGATATAGGATGTTCAAAGGATCTTTTTAAAAAGCAAAGTAGATCTCATTTTAATTTCTAGACTTACTATAAAGATGTAATAATAAAGGCAGTTTGGTACAGGATTGGTATGGTGTCTCGATGTAACACAATAGAGATCCAGAAATAGAGCCATAAATACACACATGTAGTTAATTGATTTAAGACGAAGATGTCAAAGGAACTGAACTGAGAAAGGGAAGTCTCTTCAGCAGATGGTACCGGATCAACAGGATATATTTTGGGAAACAAAATCCAGAAATATTTACCTCACACCATACACAAAAATTGACTCAATGATCTACCATATATACTCAAGTATATATGGTATCTGCAAAACCTAAAACTATAAAACTTACAGAAGTTTCATAAAACCTTTAGAAGAAAACCCTTGGGAAAATCTTTGAGACCTCTGGACAAGTGAAAAGATTTTAGATGCAACACCCATACACAAATCACTGAAGGTGAATATTGACATACTGGCTTTGTCCAAATCAAGGACTTTTACTCTTAAAAAGACAACACAAAGAACACAAGCCACAATTAGGGAGAAAATGACCACAACCCAGATACCAAACAAAGGACTTACATCTACATATATAAAGAGTGCTCACAACTCAATAATAAAATACCAAACAATCCATCTTTTAAATGAAAAAACTATTTGAAAAGACACTTGACAAAAAGAAGATATAGAGTGTCCAATAAGAACATGAAAACATACTCAGTGTCATCAGTAATCAGGAAAATGCTCGGGCCAGAAAGGAATGCAGCTCAGGTGTTCAAGCTAAGAAATCCATTAACACCTAACACCTAAAACTGTAAATAACAATAATTTCTTTCTTTCTTTTTTTTTTTTTTTTTTTTTGCAAGCAATAAAACACAATTCTGGAATTCTGGGGACCTTGCACTGAAAGGTATCAATGAAAAGATTCTAGCATCATGTAGAAATAAAGGAAGAATTGAACAATAAGAACTGGAGAAAAATGTGACCTGGGCAACTTCAGAGACCTTAGTCACAAGAACTCTCAGACCATGTCTCATAATATACAGAAAAAACACTCAATTTCTCATATAATCATGTAATACGAAATATTTCTGTGAACTCCAGTCACCAAAATATGTGGGGATTTCTGCCAGCAATCAATCGATTCTGCACATGGATGTCCTCCGAGTCAATTCAATTCAATTCAATTATGACACTATCTACTTGGAGACAGCATTAGATCCAGGGGATGAGGGCTCAAAACCACAAACCACTCCTCATTTTTGGTGCCAATTGCAAGCTCCAGGTTGTTTTAACTGTGTTTCTGACCAACTGGCTATAAATTGGGGCTCCCTGGACACCCTCCTTGGGTTTGATTAATTTGCTAGAGCAGCTCACCAAACTCAGGGAAGCACTTTACTTATATTTGCTAGTTTATTACAAAGGGTATTACAAACACATAAGAAGCAACAGAAGGGATCCACAGCATAGGCAGCTGAGAAGAGGCTCAGAGAAGGTTCCGGGCCACCCCTGGCCTGCCACCCTCCAAGAATCTTCATGTGTTCAGCTGTTTGGAAGCTCCCCAGATCCAGGACTTCTGTGTCTTTACAGAAACTTTGTTATGTAGGCATAATTGATTAAATCACTGGTCATTGCTGACCAACCTTACCATCAGCACCTCTCTCCTCCCCAGAGGTTGAAGGTTGGGGCTAAAAATTCTTTCTGGTGACCAGCCCTCACCCTGAAGCTACCTAGAGATTGGCAGCCACCAGTCAACTCATTAGCATGCAAAAAGACACTTAACACTTCAAAGATCCTAAAAATTTTAGAAGTTGTATACCAGGAAATTGGACAAAGACCAAATATATGTTTCACAATATCAAAGTATCTTCAGATCATTGCCATAGAAATAACTGATCCAACACCCTTCGGCACTACTCTAGTCAATATCCTAATTCCTGGGAAGGAGTGTGTGGCTGTCCTATTTTGGGTGACATAGCCATCCTTTGCTGAGTAGGGAAAGCAAAGAAAGGGGGTAGTAAGGAGGATGTCAGCCCCCACCAGCACCACATTAGATGAGAAATGAAAATGGTGTATAATTACTCAAAATAGAGGGAAGAAATCCTAGATAGACAAAAAGAAGAGATGTCTCTGAGAAGAATCATTAAGCTTTCCATCTTAAAGCCCCCTGCCCCTTAGGGCTGTTACCACCAGGGAAATGTACAGGGTTGAGTGGCTCAGATATGGGGACTACTCTATAGCCTTACCTACCCTTCCCAGGAGAAAAGCCCTCATCCCTCTTCCTGAACTTCCTTTATATGTTTCCCACACATAGTGCACAATTATTCTTTTTATGGCTGCTTGCTTTGAGCTACATGCAGCCACAATGGTAAAAGCAGATGTTAGCCACTTCTTTAACAGTCTTTACCCCAAGATCTCAGGTCCTACAGCTACTGGTTTCTCAAACTAAATCATCCTTCAATCTTCCCAACTACTGTGCCAGTTTCCTTTTCTTCTTCAACAGACTCTAAGCTGCAGGATTCTAGCTGTTTCATCTTCACAAGGCATTCTTTTTCAGTTTTCTAATGTATTTAATTTGTTCACTCATTATTCATTCAAAATCTAATGAACACCTCTGTCAAAGTTAATACTAATCCTGTTTGTTTTGCTTATCCTAAGACTTTCCCATTACATAGTAAGTTCCAGGTCTGTTTCATTCATCATTGTTGTCTCCAGCTCCTCCCATAGCACCAGACACATAATACACATTCAATAAAACTGAACAAATGAGTAGATGAAATAATTAATATAAAACATTTCCACTTATGCATGACAGTGCAAGGAGCTCCACAGAGCCACTCTCCAGTGAAACTGGTGAAAATTATAATTAGGATAAATAAAAAAACACTTAAAGGAAATGGTTCTAAAGGCATACAGCAAATGAAAAAAATATTTATTTAAGAAAATATGCTAAAACTCAGTAAGAATTCAAAAACTGTATGGATTTAACTAAAGAATCATACCTTCCTTATTCTCAGTGGTGAGACAGAAACTCCACTCTGTGTTGGCCTAATCAAGAACACAGGGCTTTCTCTCCCCTAAGCTTTCAGTCAGAGATTATCTTCCCAGGAGCGAAAGAATATCAGCATTTTTCCACCATCTGCTATTGCAAAGGCCAAGTTCTGAGAGTGCAACGGAAATGTGGGAGCTTCTATTTTCTGCCCAAACCACTCATGAGATGGAGGGCATGGTGCCACTGAGAATACTTAGAACATGAATGTCCCTACTGCAACTCAGAGGGTTCCATGCCAAGGGAAGCAAGCTCGGGATGCTACCATCATCCATTCAGTATTCAGCTCCAAAAGTAAAGCTGCCACTCAGAAGTGCATCATTGTCCTTCTTCCCGCACAAAAAGAGAGCCATGGCTCAGAGATTTTTCCTGGGAAAAGTAAGCTATAGAACAGAGAGCTCCAAATCCCCGTCCTAAGGAATTTACTTCATTTGTAACAAAGCACAGAGAAGTTCAGCCCAAAGGGAATTCTGAAAAACAGTAGAAGTTTTGGTGAAAGGAGAGTGGAAGGAGGTTGATAGATTCATTGAAAATATAGGCAAATTGTAGGTGGCCATTTTGTAGGAGAGAACTGGGAAAAGAGACAGAAAGACCTAGAGTCAAAACAAATTTCAAATACTTCCCTCTGCAACTGTATCTTCAAAGAAACCTAATTTAATTGAATTAGTTTATGAAGGAATGTACACACCAGGATATTGTTGAAAACAATAGAGCAATCAGCCAGCAATTAGTGGTGCTTAATAGCTGGGTGTAGTCAGGGAAAGAGACTATCAAAGAAAGCCAGGCCCAGACCACTTTAATCTCAGGGTGACTTTGGGCATACCCAAGCTGTGCCCCTGAGGGACAACATCTCAGGCTTTACCCTGTAGGGGGGAAACAGACTTCACTAAAGTAATCTAGACAATGACTAAACCAATAAACAAGCAAATAACAATAACTACCCAGAGTTGATATAATATGTAACATAATATGTCTAATTTCCATTAACAAAATGGGACATTCAAAGAAACAGGAAAGTATGAGTCATACATCAGAAGAAAAGCAAGAAACAGAAACTGCCAATGAGAGCAACCAGATGTTGAGTTTAACAGACAGTAACAGACAGTAGTCATTGTAAATATGCTCAAAAGACCAAAGGAAATCATAATTAAGGAAGCAAAGGAAGGTATGATGGCAATATTGCATCAAATAAAGAATAGAAAATATAGGGGGGAAACAATAAAGAAATATAAATTATAGGGGAAAAACAATGAAAATTCTAAAGTTAAAAGGTATAATTTAAAGTGAAATTTAAAGTGAAACTTTAAAATTCACTAAAGGGCTTAACAAACTATACTTGAATTAGTAGAAGAATTAGTAAACTTAAGATAAATTGAGAAAAATTATACAATAAAAATAACAGAGAAAAAAGAATTAAGAAAAATAAATAGCATCAGAAGATGTGAGACACCATTTATGATATAAATACACTCATAAGGTGAGTATCAGAAAGACAGGAGAGATAGAAAGGGAAGAAAAAATATTCAAAGGAATAATGGCTAAAAAATTCACAAGTTTATTGAAAAACATTAATTTACACATTCAGGAAGCCCAATGAACTCCAAGTAGGAGAAACACAAAAGGATTGACAAATTGATGCACCATAATAAAAATCCTGAAAGCTAAAGATAATGAGAAAATTCTGAAAACAGAAAGCAAAAAATAACTCATTTACGTACAAAGGTACTCCAATAAGGTTAACAGCTGATTTCCCTTCAGGAACAATGGATTCTAGAAGGTAGTGAGATAACATATTTAAAATGCTTGAAGAAAAAAACTGTCAACCAAGAATACTAAATCCTACAAAATTATCTTTCAAAAATGAAGGCAGAATAAATTCCCAGATAAAAACTGAGAGAATCTGTTCCTAGTAGACATGACTTACAGGAAATACTAAAGAAATTTCTTCACGTTGAAAACTCTATACAGTAATCTATATACAAAAAAGAAAAATACTCACCAATAAAAGTAATTATGTAATTACAAAAGACAGTGTAACTGCATATGACTTCTCCTTCTCTTAAATGATTTAAAAGGCAATTGTATAAAACAGTAAAGTGTATTGTTAGGCCAACACTTATAGAAATGTAATAAATTTTCATATCACTGGGAGGTGCCCATAGCTCAGTGGGTAGGTACCAGCCATAAACATCAAGGCTAGTGGGTTCAAACCCAGCCCAGGCCAGCTAAAACAACAATAACAACTACAACAACAACAACAACAACAACAACAACAACAAAATAGCCAGGCATTGTGGTGGACACCTGTAGTCCCAGCTACTTGAGAAACTGAAGCAAGAGAATTACTTAAGATCAAGAGTGTGAAGTTGCTGTTAGCTGTGATGCTACAGCACTCTACAGAGGGCACCTTAGTGAGACTCTGTCTCAAAAAAAATTTTTTTTCAACTAACTGCACAAAGAAGGTGGGTGGGAACATAACTCTATCAGATTAAAGAAGTGACTACAGATAGTAACTTGGGATTTGCAGAAACAAAGAGAATCAAAATCATAAATAAGTTAATATAACAAAATCTATTAAAAATTGCTCTTTCTTCTCTCAGCTTCTTTAAAAGTCATAAAAGTATGTAAAATTAGTTACAATAATATGTTTTGTCTGTAATATTTATGGAAGTAATATGTATAACATTACCATGTATAACAAATACAATTATAATACAAATACAAATAATATGCACATCAAAAGAGGAAAAACAGAATATAACTATATAGACAAAATATTTCTCTATCTAACTGGAATTAAGTCAGTATAAATCTGAAGTAGATTCTGATAAGCTAAGAGACTAGAACAACCTCTAAGGAAATAACTCAAAAAATCTGAGAATTAAAATGTTACATTAGAAAATATTCACCTAATGTATAAAATAAAACAGTAAAGGAGAAATAGAGGGAAATTTATAGCTGTAAATGCCTAAATTAAAAAACAAAAAAGATCTCAAATCAATTAACTTAAACTTCTACCTTAAGACATGGGAAAAGAAGAGCAAACTAAACCTAAAGGAAGTAGAAAGAAGGAAATAATAAACATTAAAGTGAAAATTAATGAAATAGAAAATAAACAGATAAAATAAATAACACTAAAAGTTAATTCTTTGGAGAAAATTAACAAAACTGAAAACCTCTAGCAGGGAAAAGAAGAGAGAAAAATGCAAATTCCTAGAATCAGAAATGAAAGAGAAGTCATTACTACTGACCTTACAGAAATAAAAAGGATTATATAGAAATACTATGAACAATTGTATGCCAATAAATCAGACAACTTAGGTGGAATGGAAAAATTCCTAGAAACACACAAACCATTGAAACTGACTCAAGAAGAAATAATCTAAATACACCTATAATAAATAAAGAGACTAAATTAGTAACTAAAAAACGATTCACAAAAAAAAGCCCAAGCCCAGATGGCTTCACTGGTATATTCTACTATAGATTGGTATATAGATTGGTATATTCTATAAGCACTCAGAAGAGGAATTAACACAAATTCTTCAGAAACTACAAAGTTTACAAAACATACATGAGGAGGGAACACTTTCCTACTCACTTTATGAGGACAAAACCCTCAATTATCCTGAAACCAAAACCAGACAAAGATGTCACAGAAAATAAAATTACAGACCATTGTTTCTTATGAATATGGACACAGAAATCATCACCATAATACTGACACAAACTGAATCTAGCACCATATAAAAAGAATTATAAACCATAACCAATGACAATTTAGCTCAGGATGCAAGGTTGGTTTAACATGTAAAAATCAATTAACATAATATACCACATTATCAGGATAAAAAAACAAAAATCACATGATCATCTCAATAGACAAAATAAAAACATTTGACCAAATAAAAAAAACCTTTCATGATAAAAACATTCAACAAAAAAGGAATAGAAAGAAACTTTCTCAAGTTGAAAAAGGACATCTACAAAACTCAAAGTAAATATCTTAAGATCTGAAACAAAACAAGAATGTCCATTCTCACTCCTTCCATTCAACACTGTACTGGAGATTTGAATTAGGGTAATTAGGCAAGAAAAAGAAATAAAAGACATCCAGATTGGAAAGGAAAAATTAGAACTATAATACATCTGCTTGCAGATGGCATTATCTTACATGTAAAAGTCCTAAGGAATCCACCAAAAAACTATTAGAATAATAAATGACTTATTAAACCTTAACAAAGGTTATAAGATATAAGATCAGTATATAAAAATCAATTGCATTTCCATATACTTATAATGAATAATCCAAAAATTAATTAAAAATAATTTTATTTATAATGACAAAAAGAATAAACCACTTAGGAATAAACTTAACAAAGGATTTGCAAAACTTATACTCTGAAAATTATAAATAATTGTTTTAAAAAGTTAAAGAAGAAGTAAATAAATGAAAATATGCTATCTTCAGGAATCAGAAGACTTAATATTGTTAGGATGCTAGTGCTTCCCAAATTTGTGTTACTATTTAACACAATCCCCGTCAGAATTCTAGTGGCTTCTTTGTAGAAATGGACAAGCTGATCCTAAAATTCATGTGTAATTGTAAGGAACCCAAAACAATCTTAAAGAAAATGAACAAAGTGGGAGAACTTATAATTTTTTATTTCAAAACTTACTTCAAAACAATTATAATCAAGACCACATAGTATTGGCATAAGGACAGGGATACAGATCAGCAGAATACAACTGAGAGCCCAAAAATAAACCCATGTGTCTGTGGTCAACTTATTTTTGAAAAGCACACCAAGATCATTTCGTGTAGAAAAGAATAATCTTTTAGCAAATGATGGTGGGTATCTTAGACTCTTTTGTGCTGCTATAACAAAATATAATTTTATAAAGAATGAAACTTAGGTTCTCACAGTTCTAGAGTCTGGGAAGTTCAAGATCAAGGTCCCAGCAGGTTTGGTTACCTGGCGAGGATCCACAATCTGCGTGTCCTCCAGTGAAGAGGAGTGCTGTCTCCCACAGCAAAAGGTAGAAAGACAAAAAAGGATGAACTCCTTTCATCAAACACTTTTATAACAGCATTAATCCACTCATGAGGGTGGAGCCCCCATGAACTCAACACCTTCCAAAGGCCCTACCTTCCAACACTGTTGCATTAGGGTTTAAGTTCCCAACACATGAATTTGGGGGAACACATTCAGACCATGACACTGGAACGACTGGATAGTAATATGCAAAATAATGAAATTGGACCCTGACTTCATACTATATATACAAATTAGTTCAAAAAGATCAGAGACTTAAATGTAAGAGCAAAAGCTAGAAAACACAAGTACAAATCTGCATTATAGATTAGAAAGTAGTTTCTTATTTTCTTATTTCTTTATGCACAGAAAGCACAAACACCAAAAGAAAAAATACATAAACTGGACTTCATTGAAATTAAAAACTTCTATGCTTTGAAGGATACTCTCCAGAAAGTAAAAAGACAACTTGTAGAGTAGGGGAAAATATTTGAAAAGTATATGTCTTATCAGGGACTTATATCTAGAATATATAAAGACCTTTTAAAATTCAATAATAAACAGATAAGTAACCCAATTTAAAAGTAGTTATAAAAAATAGGAAGAGATGTTTCTCTGAACACTATATGTCAATGGTCAGTAAAGAGATGAAAAGATGCATAACATCATAGTCATCAGAAAAATTCAACTCAAAACCACAATGAGACACCACTTCACATCCATTAGGATGGCTATTATATAAAAGAAAGAAACAGATATTGGCAAGGATGTGGAGAAATTAGAACTCTCCTACCTTGCTGGTAGGAATCTAAGATGGCGCACGTTAGAAGGCAGTCTATCAGCTATCAGCTCTGTAAACACAGAGTTACCATATGACCCAGAAATTCCACTCCTGGGGATATATGAAGGTAAATGGAAACATATGTCCACACAAAAGCTTGAGCAAAATATTTATAGAAGCATTATCCATGGTAGTCAGAAAGTGGAAACAAACCAAATGCTCAAAACTGGTTGAAGGATAAACAAGATGTGGTATATTCATACAAGGGAATATTATTCCACCATAAAAATAAAGGTGTTACAAAAAATAACATGCATGTGTTATTTTAGGAAAAAGGAATAAGACATTTAAAAACATTTCTATTTTACCTTCTGTTTTTTTAATGGGACCACATCCAGAATCCTTAACAAAAATTTTGAAATTAGAAATAAAAATGAATGGGGCGGTGCCTATGGCTCAGTGAGTAAGGCATCAGTGCCATATACAGAGGGTGGCGGGTTCGAACTTGGCCCTGGCCAAACCACAACAAAAAAATAGCCAGGCGTTGTGGTGGGCACCTGTAGTCCCAGCTACTCGGGAGGCTGAGGCAAGAGAATTGCTTAAGCCCAAGAGTTGGAGGTTGCTGTCAGTTGTGACGCCACAGCACTCTACTGAGGGCGACAAAGTAAGACTCTGTCTCTAAAAAAAAAAAGAAGAAGAAAACAAGAAAGAAATAAAATGAGGCATACCTTTAATAAATTTAGGGTGGCGCCTGTGGCTCAAAAGAGTAGGGTGCCAGCCCCATATGCTAGCGGTGGGGGGTTCAAACCCAGCCCCAGCCAAAAAATCCAAAAAAAAAAAAAAAAAAAATTTAAACAAAGTAGAACTTTTTTTTCTAAATACATTTTGCTGAACCTGCTGCTCTATCTTGATTATAGCAGGGTCAGTCTAGGGACACTTCTCCAGAAGATACTGGGTCACATGCTGCTGTCCACATACCACGTTAATGCTGCATAACTATATAAAACTAGCTTATTCTTTCCTTCTTTGTTGTCTGTTTCTCTACATGAAAATAAAAGTTCTATGTTCACTACTAACTCCAGTATCTAAAACTGTGCTACTCAAAGGGTGGCCCAAGGATGGTACCAGTCCGCAGGTGGCGCTCCTGGCCTAAGGTGAGCTTAGTATAGACACTAGCAATTTGTTTTATCTGTTGACTCTAATAATGTGGAAAAAAAAAACAGACATATTTTGTGTATCTTTGCTTTATTTATTTTATTTTTCTAGTAATTTTTTTATAGAATTTTTTTTCAAGTATCAGGTTGTGATAGATTTACACTTTTAGCAAATAGTATTTGCAAGTCCACCAAGGTAATCCTTTTCACCACATATGGTTTGAGAAGCACTGGTTGAGATGACCATCAGAACTTTTTGCTTCCTATCTCTAATGAAGCGTTAAGGCTCAGAAACATCCCAAAAGCTAGGGAATGCATTTCCCAGTCCCCTTGCCTGGAAGGGGAAAAAAAAAAAAAAAAAAAAAAAAAAACACTTGTCCTCAGAAAGAGAATGTAAGCAAAGGTGATACTGTGCCCCCCTTAACTGTTAATAGGGGACTGTGCCCCTTACCTGCGAGGGTGATTTCATGTGTCAACTTGGTTGGGTTAAGTGATAATCAGATAGCAGGCCAAACATTATTTCTGGGTGTGTCTGTGAAAGTTCTTCAGGAAGAGATTGGTATTTTGAATAGGTAGAATGAGTAAAGAAGATCCACCAAAGGCCAGGGTGGAGAACGATGGCCAAGTAGAAACCTGCAGCGATCGTCCCTCCCCACAAACACCTAATTCCATAGCTATCCACACACTTCAGAAGAACCAAAACATCAGGTGAGCAGTCACTCTACCTGGTCTTAACAGTATATCAAGGAAAGAGACACTGAAGAGGGCAGAAAAGGCAGCCCTGCTTTGCCCGGGTCCCTCCTCCTCCATCCCCCAGCAGTACCGGACTAGGGCATGGAGTAGACAGAGAATCTATGCCCAGGGGAGGGAGAATGAAGTGACTGTGAAGCTTTGCGTTGATACTCAGGGCCGCCTTAGCACAGACACTCAGGGAACATGGCACAGAGTACAATTCTGCCAGCAATCACAGAGAGAACATTTAGACCACCCTGGCCAGAGGGAAATCCACAGCCCAGAAATCTGAGTTCCAGCTAGCCCCACCACCAGCCAACAAAAAAGCAGCCTGGAGCCTGGGCCAAATTTATACAGCAGTTGCGCAACAAAAGCTGTGGTGCTTGGGCAATTCCTGCAGCTGTGCTGGCTCAGAGCCAGTATACTTGGGGTGCAATGGCCCAGTGAGACACCAGCTGTGGTAGCCAAGCCTGTGTCACCGCTTTCCCCAACTTCAAGCAGTGCAGTGCGGGGAGTCTTTTGCCACCTGGGGAAAGGAAAGGGAAGAGTTCAGAGGATTTTATTTTGCAACCTGGGTACAAGCTCAGACACAGTAAAATAAAATACCAAGCAGACTGCTGAGACCAGATCTTACCTCCAGGACAGCTTTCTGGACAAACCTTGGGCCAGAAGGAAATATGCTTCCCTGAAGGAAAGAGTCCACTCCTGGAAGGATTCAATACCTACTGACTAGAGAGCCATTGGGCTTTGATTAAACATCAGAGGTAGCCAGGCAACAATCACCACTGGCTTTGGGAGAGACCGGGCTAGCTTCAGGAGTGACCTGGCGTTGGTGGCCATGAGAGATGCCCATCTCACTCCTTCCCCACCTCCAGCAGCCCAGAGACAGTGGCAAGGGAATGAGCAAAACTACCTGGTAGTCCAGGGAATCTTCCCATATCTCATCCAAGCCCACCAGGGTAGCATCACCACAGGTCTGCCAAGTCACAGCACCACTGGTCCTGGGGCACCCAGTGCTGGTATGGATACAGTGACCATGACTTAGAGCATAATACCCAATTCCCTTTGAATAACAAGAAAGCCTTCTCAAGAAGGTTCAAACAAGCCCAGAATGGGAAGGTTATAATAAATACCCAACTCTGGGCAGCGCCTGTGGCTCAAAGGAGTAGGGCGCTGGCCCCATATGCTGGAGGTGGTGGGTTCAACCCCTGCCCAAGCCAAAAAAAAAAAAAAAAAAACTCACACAAAATAAATAAATAAATAAATACCCAACTCTTCAATGCCTAGACATCAATGAACATCCACAAGGATGAAGAACATTCAGGAAAACATGACCTCACCAAACTAAATAAACCAGTGACCAGTTCTGGAATGATGGAGATAAGTGACCTTTCCAGACAGAGAGTTCAAAAAGCTGCCCTGAAGAAGGTCTATGAACTTCAAGACAATACTGAGAGGGAATTCAGAAATGCATCATAGAAATTTAACAAAGAAATTAAAATAATAATAAAAAAATCAAGCAGAAATCCTGGAGCTTAAGAATTCAATTGACAAACTGAGAAATGCATCAGAGTCTCTCAGTAGCAGAACCAGCCAAGCAGCTTGAAGATAGGCTATTTGAAAATGTACAGCCAGAAAAGAAAAAAGATCTAGGGGATCCTTAACCTTTTTAAACAGGGACCTCATTCACTGTCCCTCAGACTGTTGGAGGGTCGGACTATAGTTTAAAAAAAGAAAAAAAACTATGAACAAATTCCTATGCACACTGCACATATCTTATTTTGTAAAAAAAACAAAACGGGAACAAATGCAATCACACTGCCTCATGTGGCCTGCGTGCTGCAGTTTGAGGACCCCTGAAATAGCCTCAAAAGGGAAAATCTGAGAAGTATTGTCTTTAAACGGCAGATAGAGAGAGAAATTGGGGTTGAAGTTTATTCAAAGAAATAATAAAACTTTCTAAACCTAAAGAAAGATATCAATATTCAGGTATAAGAAGGTTATACAGAACACCAAGCAGATTTAACACAAACAAGACCACCTCAAGGCATTTAATAATCAGGCTCCCAAAGGTCACAGATAAAGAAAAGTTCCTACAGAATGCAAGAAAAAAGAAAATATAATATACACCTATAAAGGAGCTCTGATACAGGGAGGGGAAGGGAGGGGGGAAGTTAGGGTGGAGGGAAGGTTATAGGTGGGGCCACACCTATGATGCATCTTAGAATGGGTACAGGCGAAACTTACTAAATGCAGAATACAAATGTCTACATACAATAACTAAAAAAATGCCATGAAGGCTACGTTGAACAGTTTGATGAGA
>CAUYPK010106647.1:0-59227 GCA_963574355.1 Loris lydekkerianus
CATTAATGCGATCATGGGGCACCATACATTGGTTTTAGAAACAGTTTGACACATTTTCATCACATTGGTTAATATAGCCTTCCTGGCATTTTCTTAGTTATTGTGTTAAGACAATTATATTCTACATTTACTAAGTTTCACATGTACCCTTGTAGGATGCACCGCAGGTGTAATCCCACCTATCAACCTCCCTCTGCCCATCCTCCACCCTCCCTCCCCTCCCACACCCCCTTCCCCCGATTCTGTGGTTATAACAGTTATAGCTTTCCTGTGAAAGCCATACATTAGTGTCATAGGAGGGATGAGTACATTGGCTACTTTTTCTTCCATTCGTGTGATACTTTACGAAGAAGAATATGTTTCAGCTCCATCCATGTAAACATGAAAGAGGTAATGTCTCCATCTTCCTTTAAGCCTGCATAATATTCCATGTTGTACATATACCACAGTTTATTAATCCATTTGTGGATCGATGGGCACTTTGGCTTTTTCCATGACTTAGCAATTATGGAAGCTTCCCTCTTTCACCAAGTTCGTATCTAGTTGCTCTACCCCCTGACTCTGGTTTTACATCCATTGAATCTGTGGGGACTTGGGGCTGGCCACATCTACCATGAGAGCAAGCACACTACCCAGACAGGTGCTGGAGAGTCAGGCCTGCTGACTACTCAGCCTCTTGGAGCCCTGGCTCTTCACAGGATATTGTAAGGATTAAATGAGCTTCTGTCTGTAAGGGTCTAGCACCAGGCAGGTGTTCAGCAGACTGGTTCCCTTCCTTCTCCAACCCCACCTTAATTTCTGGCTCTTCTATGTGATTTCCACTTTCTGCAGTTAAGATGATTCTGTGGCTGCCCCACCCCCAAGTACTGAATTTGGAAAGCACACCGAACAGAACTACAGGATCCCTTTTGTCACAGACTGGAAGCAAGTCAGATAACAGCAAGAACAACCTTTAAGGGCCTTCAACACTAAAACAGGCAACCAAAGGCTTCTACAGACCCTCTATCCTTAAGGCTTTTTATGACCCGGCCCTTTGGCCTGAGACGATGTGAGGAGGTCCTTTCTGGAGCTTGAGAAATGGATGAGGTTCGAGGAGAACAGCTTATATAGTAAGAAGATCCTGGCAGAGAGAATAACAGTGCTCCAAAGATGTCCAAGTCCTAATCTCCCTCATCTGTGAACATGGCAAAAGAGGCTTTGAAGATGTGCCTAAGTTAAGAATCTTAGGGGGGTAACTTTAGATTATTTGGGTGGACACAAGGGGGTGTGACTATGGAAAGAGGGGGAAGGGTGAGGCACTTTGGAGTGGAGGAAGGGGCTGTGAACATTTGAAAAAAGTGCTAGCTCCCTTCCTATGAGTACAGTGGAGGCCTGTGCATGAAGACTGCCCGCACGGGGGAGGGAGGGAGACTGCTTGGCCGCTGCTCTGTTCCTCAGACTAACCAAGATACACCTTCCCCTGGAGAGGTTGTCACCAAGGTGGCCTTGGAGGACACTGGTCACCCCTTAACATTCTGGCCCAGAAGGTGGCATAGACTTCCCTCTGAAGAGCTGAGCCTGAGCCAAAGCATTCAGATGAGCCTGGAGGGGAGGCTCCAGGGTGACACAATACGCATGTGAGGGAAAGGTGATGGCTACTCAGACTTCGGATTTCACATGGAGGGAGCCACCTGTTCAGAAACCCCCTGTTCAAGGAGGCCCCTCTCTCCCAAGCCTGGGTCCAAGAAGTGAGATGCCCTCTCTCATCTGCCTAAGGCCAGCCTTTTGAGTCTTCAATAAAGATGTGATCTTTCCCCAGTGACTTGAACTGGGCGCCCCTTCTCCATGCAGATGCAGCTCCCCACCCACAGACATGTCCTGTCACCACCGGGGCTGCAGCAGAACCGAGAGAATACATCCAGCACCCACAATCGTATCACTCACACATACTGTCTGGGTAAAGCATTACATGACTCACCGGAGCTCAAGAGTCTTTTGGCTAACAAACTACTTCACACCATTTATCCACACTAAGGGGGAAGGGAGACTTTTTATGAGTGCCAAGTGCTCAACACGTGTCATGCCGGTCACTCCCCCAGATCAGACCCTAGAATGGAGGTACCGCTCTTGTTTCTGTTGTACAGATGAGCAAACTCAAGCTTGGAGAGGGTAAGTGATTTGCCCAAAGCCACGCAGATTTTACGTGGTAGAACAAGACCTGAACAAGATTCAGCTCTTTTAACACTGAGTGTGGGGGTTGTTTAAGAAAAGCTGCCCTCACTGGGATGAAAGGAGAGTGGGAGGAAAGGATAGAGTGCCCATATTGTAGAAAATTCATAACACACAGGCAGGCGATAGGACAGAATAGTTGAAAGTGGGACTGTCCTAGATAACTGGTATAGATCTTGCCAAGAAAGGAAGTCAGAAGCTAACTATAGACGAGGGCTGCGGCAGGGGGAACTTGGTCAACCCCTGGCCTCCACCATGTCTCCCCGTTGGTTATTTTCCATTCTCCCCACTATTGCCCTGCAGTGGCTAGCATTCAAGCTCTGAAACTGAGAGACAGCTAGGAAATGGGAGCCAAAGAGTCTTTGTCCAGTCCTGTAGCCAGTCAGTGGGGGGGCGGTGAGAAGAGGGGAGAAACTCCAGAATATGCCGTGAGAGCAATTTTGAGAAAACTTAAAAATAAAGGGTGAGGGGAGCCAATCCTTGGTAGCTTAGAAGGAGGAACAAGAGAGCTTACCCGAGTCAGCTTGGGCTAAAGGCAGCACCTATCCCAAGAGTTACTGAGTCCCTGGCAGGTGTCATGTCCTGGGCTGAGCTGGGTGCGAGGACCTCCTTTAGTTAGGACGGTCGTGGGGCCTCTCTGGTAGACAACCCGAAGCTGGAATCTGAGGGCTGAGAGGGAGTTAGCCACCTCAGTGTGGAAGAATACGATCCAGACAGAGAACAGCATGTGCAAAGTCTCAGAGATGGGAGAGTTTCGGTAAAGCAAGCAGCCCACTTGGCCAGAATGGAGTGAGGCAGAGCAGAGAGGCATGTCTGGGGCCTGGGCCCTTGGAAGCCATGAGGAGGCTTTGTCCTTTGTGCAATCAGATACCACCAGACGTTTAAGAAGGTGGCTCAGGCTAGGACTTAGGTTTCAGAAGTCACTCTGTGGCTCTGGAGAGAGCAGCTTTGGATGGGCAAGAGTGCAGGCAGTGTGAACATAAACAGTGATTAAAGAGGTCTAGGCAGAGATGTGGGGCCTGGCTGCGCTGGGGAGTGGAGGTGGACAGGGGGGAGAGCCTAGCTTCGTGTATTCACTGGAGGGAAACCAGCACACTTATTGACGAGTTAGACACGACAGGATGAGGAAGGGGGAGAACCAGGAAGCATATGGGGTCCTGCCTTTAGCAACATGGACAGGGTTGTGGTGATTTTCTGACGGGAGGAACACTTGGCATGGGGAGAGGCTTTAGAGTAAGGGGTCTGTTTCAGACATATTAAAGAGCAGGTGGGGAGCAGGTAGGCCAGCAGGTATATGCACCTGGGGCAGAGGGGAGGCTTAGGCTGCAGACAGGTGCATGTGGGAGTCGTAACATCAAAGAGCTATTTTAAGCCCTGGGAATAGATGACCTCATTTAGAGAGAGAAAGGGATCCTGACGTTAGAGATCAGGTGCAGGTAGAGGGGACTCAGAAGGCACAATTGCAACTATTTCACTCAACCTAACATCATCCAGGTGGTGGGGACACCAGGGGAGCAGGACAAGGTCCTTGCCCTCAAGGGGCTCACAGTCTCGGGCGGCACCTGTGGCTCAGTGAGTAGGGCGCCGGCCCCATATACCGAGGGTAGCGGCTTCAAACCCGGCCCCAACCAAACTGCAACAGAAGAATAGCTGGGCGTTGTGGCAGATGCCTGTAGTCCCAGCTGCTCGGGAGGCTGAGGCAAGAGAATCAATCACCTAATCCCGAGAGCTGGCGGTTGCTGTAAGCTGTGATGCCACGGCACTTCACTGAGGGCAACAAAGTGAGACTCTGTCTCTAAAAAAAGGAGGGGAGGGTGCTCACAGTCTTATTGGAAGCAGTTGTATGAGCTGATGATCATGATACAGTGTGGTAAAGTATTTACAGAGGTGAGCCCAGGAGAAGGAACTAGAAGAAGTGTCTGTGGTCCCAAGTCCCAGAAGCTGAGGATGTGGCTGAGTCTGTGGGAAGGGCCATGGGCCTCAGGAAGATGGAGAGGAACGATCAGGGGCTGGGAACTGTCTCAGATCTGGCCTCCTCCCCTTCAACCCAATTGCACTTCTTTCTCCCCCTGCCCCGCCTCCTACTCCATGACTTAGTCAGCTTCTGGTGTTTCCACATGCCCTGGTTTCCTTCCAGCAGGACCTGCCCACGACTAACAACATGGAGCCCGGCTTCTTCCTCCTTTCCCTCCCCGACTCCAGGCACCCAAGTCTCCATCCCTTCCCTGACAGTCTAGTGTCCTGAGGAAGACTGTTTTCTAAAACCAGGATTGACCTGACAGAAAAATGACCACTGACTGAAGCCTTGGCCTCCATTAAGGCAAGATGTCTCAAAAACAGTTGCTTCATTTCCTGCTGTTGAGAAATCAGCTTACATTTCACTTTATTTATTTATTTATTTATTTATCTTTTGAGACAGAGTCTCACTATGTCAGCCTGGGTAGAGTGCCGTGGCGTCACAGCTCACAGCAACCTCAAACTCTTGGGCTTAAGCAATTCTCTTGCCTCATTCTCCCAAGTAGCTGGGACTACAGGCACCCACCACAATGCTGGCTATTTTTTTGTTGTAATCATTACTGTTTGGCAGGCCGGGCCAGGTTCAAACCCACCAGCCTGGGTGTATGTGGCTGGCACCCTAGCTGCTGAGCTATAGGCACTGAGCCTGTATTTCACATTATTAAGAAAAGAGAGCAACCTGTTCCACCGAGAGAAACTAGCTTGGCTCCCTCATGCCTGAAAACGAAGGTCCTCTGCTGACCGTCCTCCCTCCTCCTGTGAGCTGCAGAGTGCAGTGGGCTGAGCTGCACTTGTTCACTCTCCGCCTGGGTCATGGTGCCCTTGTGGCTCACTCTCTCCCATGATTATGCTCAGTCCATGAACCTGCAGAGTCTGGCTGCAGGCCCTCTCTCCATCCTTATCTCCTGCTGCCTCCCTCCTCTGCCCATGCCTGGTCTAGTCTGGACATGCCCTGAGGATCCTGGCTTTCAGGCTGAAGTCACAGCTCTGAGCCTCATGGCCGAGACCTGCAGGAGGGTCTGAACCCTCATTCCAGGCTCAGTCTCGGGGCTGAGGCTTCTGTATGTTAAGTCATGTGCTGATCACCCAACTGGAGAAGATTTCTCTTTCCTTTGAACGGCTTTAGTTTATTCCTTTTTTGTTGCTTGTGACTCATTTCATCTTGAATTATAATACTTTGTGGGCATGCTTTATGCTTTCTCCCCCTCCCTGCCCCCACCCCTTCTAGACTCTATAAACTTCAGAAGATCAAGCCTTGAGTCTGGAGTCAAATCTCATTAATCTCCATCCACAGCCTCAGCCAAGAGCTTGGACACGCCTGTGGAATGGATGAGTTTTGATTAGAGTTGTACAGGGGGAGCTTGAGCTGATGTGGAAAATGCAACGCAAGCCTTGGTTTATTGCTTCTGTGCAAAAATTCACCTCTGACAGCTAACAGCAGGGTCTATAAAGGGACAGAAAGAAGCTCATTCATTCATTCGTTCACTCATTCATTGGACATTCACTTATTAAGCACCTACTATGTGCCAACAATAGTGTTCAGTGCTGGAGGTATAGTGATGAATGATACTGGTAAAGTCCTGCTCACATGGGCATTCTCTTCTAGCCCAGGGAGACAGATGACCAACAACAAGGGAAATATCACATAGCAGTAAATGCTATGATACAAGGAAGTCAGAGTGATGTGACAGAGTGATTGGGAGGTGGCAGAGAGGACTCCCTGAAGAAGTGACACTGACGGTGGCCAGGAGAACATCTGGGCACGGGCCAGACCATCTTTTTCTTTTTTCTTATTTCTTATCTATCTCTTTCTCCTACCGTAATTTCTCACTCTGTCTTTCTTTCACATTCTTTCAAATCACATCATCCCAACTGCCTCACATTTGGAAGACATATTTTAACATACTGATCATCTTTATTTTGTATCATTTTTGTCTTCCTTTAAAAATCAGATGTTCTTAATGTTTTACACACCTTTCTTAATTTAAAAAAAAAAAAAAAAAAAAAGCAGCATCAGGCCCACCTAAATCAAGTAATTTTGTACAATGATGTGGCCCTCCTCTGATTATGTTTTTCCACTGAGGTCACTGTCTCTTGATAGAAAATGGCTCCCACACCACTGGATTAAAGGATTAGAAAGAGGTTGTATCAAGGCATTTGGGGTCTGGCGTGCCGGGAGAAGATCTCTTCACTGGCAGGAAAGTCTGAATGCTCTCCCAAGGTTGATCACCTCTGAGTCACTCCAGGGATGCTCTGGAACTCAGTCAGCTTGGGCATCAAGCCCCGGAGCTGACTAACTGTGGCTCTAGGACTGCTGCTAAAGATGTGGGACTGGCAGGTGGATGGCAGGGTTGGTGAGAAGGGTTACTGGTGCAGACTGAGGCGCTGAGTGCTCTGTAAAGGCAGGCGCTGGTGTGAAGTGCAATGTAAGACACTCTCTCTCCTGCTGTTGCAGGCCCCTGTGCTTGGCGGAGAAAGGACATTTTTCCTCTGTGGGCATGTGTGCAGGAGTGTGGTGTGTGAACGTGTGTGTGCAGGTGGGAGGAGGCCGTAGAGCTAAGGACCACATGTTCAGTTCACAGTTTATACTGAAAGGGGGCTTCTGGTTGAGAAAACAGGGTAAGAAGTTAATGTTGAATTCCAAATGGAGCCTCTGGCCCTCTCTTGCTGTCCTTATTTTCTGAGAAGGGGCACCCAGGGCTGGCTGTGGCCAGTGGGTCATCTAGTCTAACCTGCCCACTGTATAAAAGAGACTGAGGACTCAGGAAGGGACTTGCCCAAGGTGACACAGGGAAGCAGGGGTAAGGGTCTAGTGAACTTTCTTCTATACCAAGTCACCTTTGCATTTGGGTGACAGAAGAAGGAATGTAGTGGGGTGACATTCTTTCTGTTCTCTGAATTTAGGGGTTCCAGATGTTGGGCATAAAGCCCTGTCCTGGGTCATGTTACAGAGCTGAGTCCCAGTGAAGGAGCTCAGAATCGTGCCCCAGAAGGCAGCCCCGGACTTAACCCTGTGGCTAGTAAGCCACATACTGCAAGTGGAGATCTAACTTTAAATGTGAATGGGGTGGAGATTTTCACTTCTTAGAAGGCTCAAATTCAGTCATATGGACTGTTGCTACAACTTAATGACCTCACATTAGGTGCCAGGAAGGAGCAAATAAGACCTCCAGCTCTCATCTGGTCTGGGCTGGCTTGGGTGGGCCTAGTTCCTCAATGGCCCAGCTGCTCTGCTCCAGAAGAAACTCAATTATTGCCAAGGACAAGTGGCAATAATGGCACCAGTAATGGCAGGTACAGGGTCCTTGTCCCTTTCCTCTAGATTCCCCACCACAGGGTCCTCCATTGGAGTGTGGAGGGTAAGAAGACTGGGAAGTGTCCCCAGCAAGCCTAGCCTTCGGGCTACCTGACCCTGCCAGTTTATTATTGGCCTGGGTGACAGCTGGGAATGGCAAGGACACTCTTGTGCAGGGAGTGGGGTGGGACTGGGGCCATCCTAAGCTCCCCAGATCCCACACACCATGTGGTGGGGTCTAGGAGGGTAGGGAATGACAGGAATGCCTGTGTGCACCCAGCCCTACACACACCCTGAGCAAAATAAGGCAAAGCCCAGAGCAAATGCAGCAGGGAGCCTTTGGAATGGACACTGCTCTCCTTGAGACATATTTGAAAAACATTTGTTGCCGAATGCCTGAATTAATTAAGAGGGATCTGGCTATGTTCTTTTGGCACTAAGCTCTGAATGTGGGGAAATGGGCTTTACTTACAGGAAGAGAGAGTTGAGTGAGCATAAAGAACACTTGTTTGTAGCAAATCCACCCTGGACCAGGTGGTGGCATCCAGAGAAGATGCTTTGAAAAAGCACAGCACAGGAAAGGGGCTGTGGGGGACCCTGTAGCAGTACCCACTCCTGATAAAATGTGCTCCATTTCAGCCAAGTTCCCTCCTTCCCTGCCCCCCACCCCACTGACTCAGCAACAGCAGGCCCTAGAGGGACGGCATATGCGTGCTCTTCTATGTGAGAGCCTCACAATATAGGGAAAGTGGCATTTTCGATGGCATTCACAATGTAGGGAAAAGCTGTCACCTTGTGGGGGTGAGATGGAGTCAGCACAGATGGAAGAAGGGAGGAGCTGGTTTACTGAGCCTCAGTCCCCATGGGGATCCCTGGGGGCCTCAGCACCTCCAGATGAATGACTTCCCCAGGAGGGTTTTAACTGGTCCTGGGAGCTTCCACCATCTGGGTTCACTCCAGCAACCTCTGGGGAAACTGTAGGTTTACAGCATCTAAGCTCGTCCTCTCTAGGGCCACTTAGGAGGGACAGATGGAAGTGAGAAATAACCAGCAACTTCCCTGACTTTATCTCAAATAAGGGCACTTAGGAAACAAACACTGAGTTCCGAATGGAACAAGAGCAAGCTTTAATGCCACCTTCTGTCACCCTGAGACCCATTTGGGGGAGGATCTTGGCCTAGGGAGGGACAGAGAGTTTCAGTTCTACATCTACTCAAAGGAAAACAGAAAATGCAATGGTCTTGTCCACAAAAGACATTAAATCAGCAGTTACAAATCATCCTCAACAAAAGTATTGTACCAAGATGGCTTTACTGGTGACTGCTACCAAATATTCATGGAGCAAATGGGTCCTTTGACACGTGTCTTTCAGAAAATGGAAAGAGAGAATCTCCCCAGCTTGATACTCCAGAACCTTGATACCCCCTATCAGTTTATTATAGGCCTGGGCAACAGCTGTGGGTGGCGAGGACTTTCTAGGGTGTTAGAAAGAAAACCTGCAGACCTGTCTTACTCAATGTATAAATGTGAAAGAAAATATTAACCCAATCTAGCCATGTATACAAAAGATCATGTCAAGTTGGGCTAATTCTCAGAATAAAGATGATTTAACAGGGGGAAATTAATATGATTTACTTTATTAGCAGAATAAAAACAAAAATGTGCAAAATTGATATCCATTCTTCTAAAGACTCTTAGCAAACTAGTAAAGGGAAAATTCTTTAGTCTTATTAAAGGAATCCATGAAAAATCTATAATAAACAACATACATACTTAATGTTGAAATATTGAAAACATCCCCTTTCAGGTCAAGAACACGACAAAGAGGCCATTATCACTATTTCTATTCTCCACTGTACTAGAGGCCTTAGGGTAGTCAGCAAGAAAAATTAAAAAAGGTATAAGGGATGGAACAAAACTTATCTATGCAGATGATATGATTATTCACATAAGACCCTGCAGAATTTGTATCATAATCAAAATTTATAAGAAAGTTGGAAAAGTTGCTGGATGCAACCCCAATATATGAAAGCCAGTGTTATTATCATACACCAGCAATAATTAGTTAGCAAATTTAATTTTTACCAACAACAAAATTCATAACATTAATCAAAAATGTAAAATACCTAGGAATATGTCTAATATAAGATATATGAGCCCTTTCAGAAAAAAACATATTTAAGAAGATAACTAAACAAAGATAAGATATATCATGTTTTTAAATAAGGATGCTTAATATTATAAAGAAGTCAATTTTTACCAAATTACCCTATAGAATCAATGCAATTCAATAAAAACCTGAATAGAATTTTAAATAAATTTGGCGATATGATTCTATGTAAAAGTAAGGCCTATAGCCAAGACATTCTTGAAAGAGAGAACACAGTAGGAGGACTTGCTCTATGAGATATCAAGATTTAGTGTGGAGCTTTAGTAATTTACATAGTGAGTTATTTAGGCAGCAAAAGAAAATAGACCAATGAAACAGAAAGATTCTCGTATATATAGAAACTTGACTTATGTCAGAGATGGCAGTATAGGTGAGCATGAAAAGTCTAGAGTATCCAATAAATTGTGCTGGAACAACTGATTATCCATACAGGAAAAAAAAAAATAAAACAAAATCCTAACGTAGAGCTTATTCAAATGTCAATTTCAGAAGGATTAAAGATTTAAAGGGGAAAAAACCTATACAACTTTTAGAAGACTATATAAAAAAAATCCTTGACCTCAGATTAGAGAAAGATCTCTCAAGATGTAGAAAGTAAAACAATAAAGAATAAGATTGGTAAATCTGACTACATTAAAAGACAGCTGAAGAGAATGCAAAGCCAAGTCCCAAAGCAGCAGCTTATAAAATTTGGATTTTGCCAAACTTACAACTATTAGAGCAGTGACTTTCAACTGAGGTGCCACGGCACACGGGGGTTCTATGAGAGGATCTTAGGTGTGCCACAAGAACTTTTAAAGATTGCTAATTAAATTATTTTCCAAAGAAGTTTGAAGTGTACTTTTTTTTTTTTTAACTCTTTGTTTTTTTGTATCAACATAATTTAAGTGTGCCATGGAAGTTGATAGGTTCAACTGTGCTGAGATAAAAAAAGGTTGAAAACACTAGAATAGAGCATTTGTGTTCAGAATAGGCAAAGAACTACATTTCAATAAGAAAGAGACAAACAGCCCAATGGGAAAGTGACAAGAGGTGCAGTGGATATTCACAAAAGGACATACACAGATAGCTTATAGACTTAGGAAAAGATGCTGCAACTAATGAATAATTAGGAAAATACAAGTTCAAATCCTATCAAGATATCATTTTATACCTCTCAGATTGGTAAAAAGTGTGATATGGTAACAGCAAGGATGGAGAACAGGAGTATTCTGTTAGTGAGAGGAAAAACACCACTACTTTGGGAAAACACGTTGCCTACACTGGTAAAGCTGAACAGGCATGTACCTCATATCCTAGTAATTTTACTCCTGGACGAAGTCTACAAATATGCACCAGGAGACACACTCAAGAGTGTGCAGAGTAATATTGTCCAAACACTTCCAGTTCCAAACCGGAAACAAGCCAAATGCTTATTGATAGTGGGCTGTATAAAGGGGAGCAAACCCACCATGAGGGAACACTACAGAGTAGGGAAATGTTGTTTGAACCTTTAGGAAATGGACCACAGAAGATGCCACATGGTATAATTGCATTTATATATTTCAAAAAATAGGCTCAACTAAACAATATCTTGTTTGGAAATGCACGCATAGCTGTTAAAACTATAAGAAAAGTGATGGAAAGAATAATACAATCTAGCTGGAGTGGGTGGGGGCATATTAGTAGCTGTTCATCCGATGCTAACAATGATCTGTTTCCTTTCCTGTGTGATGGATTCATGGGAGTTCCTAAACATACTTATTTTGAACAATTTTTGTATCTGTGATAATTTTATAACTGAAACACAATAAAAACAACAAAGAGTTTCAGCTCTGACTGCTCTAGGTAGGGTGTGATGGGAGCTGGATGTCCCAGCCCATGGTGGCGATTGGCAGAGCTGCCCAGAGTCTAGCAGGTGTCTCTGATGTAATGATGAATACCATCAGACAAGATGGCGGGACTTCTTTATGGGCTGAAAATGGTCCTCATTGTTAGGGAAAGTGGCCGAAGTATAAATAACCCCAAATTCCATTCAAACTATACTGCTCAAAGTCAAGCACACCTAACAATTTAAATAGCATTTGAGCCTGTCCTCTAAGGCCATATAAGATGCATCACCTGGCTTACAAGTTAAAGAGTGTGGGGGTGATGGGGGCAGCTTGATGGGTAAAGGGAGAAAGTCTTATTTAAAAGTGGCATTTGCATTGGGGCCTGGGCTCACGCTTCATAAGGAGGGGACTGTCTTGGGCAACAGGAGTAAGAGGTCTACCTCAGGTAGAGGCAATAAGGGTGTTTTATATTAGAGAATTTAAAAAAAAATAAGAGTAAAGTCAGATTTGGTCTGCTTTGATTATTCACATGAGCCTGCAGTTGGAGACAGTGTCAGAAGGGAAGTCCTCTTCCCCCTGCCCCCGGGCTGACCTCCCACCCTTGGTGTGATGCCCACCATGTGTATACAGGTATGGGCAGGATTCATTTCTGCATCCTCTGTGGCCCAGGCACAGCTCCTGGGAGATGGTAAATGCCCAGATCATGCTTGCCGTTTCAAGTATAATTAACTCCCCATGCCCAGGTAAACCATAAAATCAGATATTATGGAGGACAAGAGCTGAGGTGTGAAGGAGGGCAAAGAGGGAGAGCAAGCGAGAACAGGGGTGGATTCGGGTCAGGCCCCGACCTCACCACTGCCTTGACTCGAGCACATCGTTTCTGCATCTGGAATCTCGTAAGATTGACATTGATGATAAAAGGACGTGGACATGAACTTAATACTCATGGCCTCTGAGGTGAAGACACCCGGGACAGGGTAGAAGAGACACACAAAATGAACAGGATTTTAACTTGGAGAGGAAATGCCAGCATTGTTTTTGGAGAGCAGAGCATACTTGGGCTCTGGTTCTCACCTAGGTTGGCATCTAAATCGTAGCTTTGCCACATATGGCTGTGTAGCCTGAGAGAAACAGATAAAGTAGATATCCCCTACTTTGCAAGGATATGGTGAGGATTAAATGCGCAGGTTCACTCACTTACTATTCACTCAGTAAATATTTACTGAGTGCCTAATACATGCCTTGTATGGTCCCTGGTCATGCAATAAATGTTAATTTCCCTGTCCCTTTGAAGGGTGGGACTAGTGGCTAGACACTAAAGAGCAGATGGTGTTCAATAGAAGGGCTTGGGAGAGTAATGCTCTTGTCATGTTACTTCAGCCTGGAAATACTCTAATAGAGATGCAGAACTGATTTTTGCACCCAAGGACAAAAGAAGAAAACAATCAGATACTACATCATCCACTGTCTATTGAGCGTCAAACATGTGTCATGGATGGAGAGGACCAGTGAAGACATTGTCCTTCCCCTTAGGAACCTGACACCTAGAGCAGGAGTCTAATTCTCACAGAGATAGCTACAGTTGCATGTGTGAGTGCAGTGGCCCGGGGCTGCAGGGTGGCAGGGACTGGTGTCTGGGGTACTCAACAGTGTTTCCTGAAGGAGAAAACCTGTGAGCTGACTCCTTAAGGGTGACTAGAAGTGGCCTGGTGGGGGATGGAAGGACAGCTCAGGCAGATGCAAAAGCATGGTGTGGAGGGTGCTCAAGAAGGGTCTAGCCTTGGGAGACTCCTGATGATACATATGGGACATGTCATTTCACCAGACCTGGGGACAGTGCTTGGTGGTTTCCCGGCAGCAGCCTGGAGCAGATGAGAGGGGAGGTGTTGGACTGGACTGTGCAGGTCAGAGGCGACGGTAATCACAAAGGTTGACTCTGAAGGTACAGTCACAAGGGCCAGAGCAGTGGCCTCAAGAGCCTGATCTCAGTCATTATTACCTAAATTCCCATTTGGGTGGGAATTGAGGCAACAGTTGGTAGAAGGGACCGAGGAGCAGGTATTGTTCTAGGGGACCTGCCTGTGAGGCCATGATCACAGCCACTGGACTGGGGTTCTGGACAAGGCTCCTGTGCCAGAGAAGGTGCCAGGACAGGGTGATAGGGGACACTTAGGGGCAAAGGTGGGAGCACTGTCCTATAAGCTGGGTTAACAAAGGTGGTCAGAGAAGAACCGTAGTCAGGCTCGGCCCCCAGGATTCTGGATCTCAGAACTGTGTGAGCAAATCTTCCTTAGACTTTAGATCTCAGCTCACATGTGACCTCCACTGAGGACCCTCCATGACCTCATTGTGTATAGCCATTCTGTGTCCAGTGGAACACCAGGCCTGGCACATTTAAGACACTCAGCATGTACTGAGTGACTCAAGAGTCAAGAGTGGCAGGAAGACTCAAGGAGCCACATGGGGTCCAGAGGTCAAGGGGGTATCATAGGAGACTGGGTCTGAGCACAAATGACTTTAAAGGTGCTTTATTTTTCTTGTCTCAAGCAGGATTTATTCAGAAAATGTGTGGGCCTGAGCTGCAGGGCAATGGTGGACATGTGGGGATCTCACATGGGAGCCGGCGTAGGTGAGGTTAACACTGACAGCTGGGGTATCTCGAGGCTGGATTGTGGCGGGTATAATAAAAGATGAAAGAATCTTGACACTATGTTGATGAGTAGGGATTTTATTCTTTGGGGGAAGATGTTCGTAATTCTTAAGCAAGGGAAATGACATGATAGGATCCCAAGTTTGGAGAGAATAAACTGGTTTCAGTGTGGAGGCCAGCTGGAGGAGCAGAGGGTGGGCAGGAAGCAGGAAGACCAGGTAGAAGATGGCCTAGGTGGGAGCTGATGTTGGCCTGAGCTGAGGCGAGGACCGTGAGTTTGCAGAGGGGCAGGGGTGGGTGGGTATGAAGACCAGAGATAATATTTTCCTGAGGATGAAACCAGAGCAGATGCAAGACTGAGTACCTAGGGAGGACTTAGGTTATTCAGGCACTCATAGGTGAGTTCATTCTGCTAAGAAAAGACTACAGTACCTGCTAAATTCTTGACTTACCCAGCTCACGAGAGGGTAAAGAAAGGGCTGGGAAGGAAAGAGAGTGGAAAGAGTGAACACTGCCTAGAGGGTAGATGTACATTGCTACACCGATTCCTCACATTGCCCCGAGGGGATAGGATGTCCCCATCCTACAGATGCGGAGACTGAGGCTTGATTTCTTTGCCTGAGGTCACACATCTGGTACATAGTGGACACACCTGCCCTCAACTCCATTCTGAACAGCTAGGGAGCTCTCACTGGGATGTGGATGTGGCATGTCCCCTACCAGTTGAGACCTCAGAGGACAGAAACATGTCACGCAGTTTGTGCTCTGCACTGAGGGAAAGCAGGTTTTAGAGTGCCCATCTAGAAGGCATTGTGACTGGGGTCTGGTGCTGGTTGTACTCACATGAGAGGCCAGACGACACCTCTCTCTCCACCTGACTACGTCCCTAGCTACCTGCCTGAGCCCCATCCAAAACCCAGCTTAGAGTACGTGACAGGCTTGACCATTAAGTTATGTGCAGATTTTCTTCAAACAGAATGACCAAGGTGCAACCCAAAGCTTAGATGTTTAGATTGCTCTTTACCCAGAACACTGCATGCAGGGTCTTGGGCCATTTCAGGCCTTGGTTCTGGACTCAGAACTGGTTAGAATCAGTCTAAATGCTTATAAAATGAGGATAACAATTGTAACTGCCTCATCTGGTGAATAGGAGCAGTGGGTGAGATAGGCATGTGAAAGAAAGACCCCAAGTAGGATTTATCAAGTGAGCGCTGAGCACCCAGGGTCAGGATTCTTATCCTACTGCAGAGTGGTGGGAGCGGCACTTAAGCAGGGACAGGCTCTTCTCTGCTACCATCTAGTGTGAATCTTGAGAATAACATCCAAGTGGAGGTAGGCAGGAAAAGCTCCCACCTCCAAACGCTTTTTTGAACCAATGAACAATGAATGTGTCACACTTGGGGCCATGGTCCAGATGCTGTCACTTGTGAGCTGGACGCTGTCCACTGGAACGTGGACTCATTGATGTGAGACCTGGCACAGGGGCTGGCGCATCCTGAACCGACCACCTTCCCATCTGGCACTCTACAGATGCCTTCCCCCCTTGGTTCCCCAGGGAGTTTTGGAGTCAACAGTGAGCTTAAAGTCACTATGTCTGCCGTGCAAACCAAAGATTTATTTTTCAAGTGAAAGGGGCAGCCCAGAAGACTCATAAAAAAGGAAGTTAAGGCTGAGAGCAGAAAATCTGGATATGGAAAGACCACAGAGAGGCCTACAGAGCCAACTGTGGTTCACAGGAAGGCTCAGGAGACAGGCTGTGGAGTGACCCCAGGGCCAGCCTTGAGGTTGGGACTAGAGGAGCCTTGGGGATTCAATTCCAGGTGCAGCATTTGCAGGAGGAGCTGAATACAAGGCCTGTTGGGCAGCTTTGCTGGAACAGCCGCCCCCCTGCACAGCTATAGAAGCTGGACCGCTCCTGAGGGTTGGGGTAGAGCCCATCGGCCTTGCCCTTGCAGAAACTGTCTTGTCCAGGGTTGGGGCCATGCTCAGGTTCAGAGGGCACATCCTGTTCTTGAACTTCAGGCTCTGAAGGGCCTGAAGGCACATCCTGACCTAGGAAGACAGTGAAGATTCAATCGAGGCCCCACTGAGAGATCCAAAACATATAGGCCAAGTGTACAGGCAGCAACCACAGGCAGGCAGCAGCCCAACACCCCATATCCTACAGGTAGGGCACAGCCAGGTACCCAGGCAGAGAACAGCCAGACACCAGCCACAATAGCCGGAGCATAGCTCCACAGACAACACCTGAGCTCCTCTTATACCAGGCAGGCAGAGGCATATACCATTGGCAAAGCCCAGCCACATACTGGTGCGGGAGGGTGGGGGCTCCCTCTCTACAGGCTGAGTGCAGGCTTTCTTCCTGATAAGAGAGTAGCAAGCTGCTTCTCCCAGGCTGAGGGCTTTCTGGAGGGAAGCCACAGTTACAATACCCTGGGCAGGCATTGCTACAGCCAGGAAAGAAAGAGGAGTGCAAAAAGAGAATCATTTCAACAGTTTCCTTAGCTTTTGGGTACATGACACTTGGGAAATCACCGTATCGAGGCAAAGTCATTCCCTCAAAAGGACAGGATGGTTTGTTGATTGTACCCCCACCTCCAAATTCTGCCTCTGATCTGACCCCTTACTCACTCAGTTCCTGCCTTAGCGTCTGGATGAGGGGGTATCGGCCCTGGCTGCAGAAGGAGCCAGTGAAGTCATCCAAATCCAGTGCCCAGACCATGGCCCCACCCAGTCCCTTCTGCTTCAGATAGGCAACCTGCAAGGGAGGAGAGGCAGGTGGAGGAGCCCAGGTAAGCCTGGCCAGGCTAGCTCCAGAGCCCAGCTTCCTCATCTGGACAAGACCCTTTTATTCTCCAGTATCCTCAGGCCTCAGTCATTTTGCAGTCCCCTTGTCCTGACATGAGCACAGCCTGGGTAGGGGCAGGGAATGGGGTAGGAATAGTGTCAGGTGTGTGAACCTCCCTAAGTTGGAAGCCTTTACACCATTTGAGGGTACTGTTGGTTGTGTTAAGTTCAGTTAGCACAGGGAACCACTGAGCTTCCCAAAAGATCTGAGTCAAGCTTTGCTTCCTTGGCTTTCTCTTTCCTCTGGCTGATTCCTGAGGCTTCCTGAGAGCATGACTGTGTGTTCCTCAGAATGGGCTTCTCTGTCCCAGAATGCTGCCAGGGGCCGTGGTGCTCACCCCTGTAGTGGGGCTGTGGGCTAGAAGGTGGGGGTGGTCTGGATCCCTGGCCGGCCCCAATCTCCCTCTCCAGCTACCTTCCTTTCTATGTACACCCCTTCTCAGGGGTCCAGCTACGTGGGCCTGCACCTTGTTCTCAGTGTTTATCCTCCATGTTCTTTTCTGCTGTGTCTTTGCTTGGGTAGTTGCCCCCCAGAATGCCTGCCTTCTGTGCTTTAAGCCATGTCTAAAATGCCCTTCTACCATGACCTCTTCTCCTGTCTCCCCAACCAGGATCACACACCCTCCTGGATCCTCCCAGAGCACTTTGTCTCCACCTCTAGAAGAACCTGCCACTGTCAGTCACATCGATGACAGATGTGGGTTGGCCAGATAAACAAATGCAGTGCTCCTCTTCAGGAGCTGTCCATCTCATGGGAGAGAATGGCATGGAAATAAATACCTTAAAACTTTGGGCCACCAATATTGGGGGGCGGGTCCTATAAGTAAATCAAAAGGCCTATAATTTGAACAAGCACCAACAATTGCCAACCAGCTGAATAAAACCATATGCCTCACCATACATATTTCTCCCTTCATATGTCTGTAGAATTTGTACAGTATTCAATAAAATACAATTCCTTAAATGGTATTACATGGAGATTTGTGAAGTGTTGGGACATTTAAAAGGAGACTCCCCCTTAAGGATGTCCCACATGTGCTTATTCCATGTCATTGACAGGCCTTGACTTGCCAGGACCACCTCCACCCCAGCAGGGCTGGGACTCACCTTGGCTTTGAAGCTGTCTACATCATCAAAGCCCACCCACTGGTTGTCCTGGACAATGTACGGCACCTTCTGGTCCTTGATTCTGTGCTCAGTGGCCCCCTTCCAGGAGCAGACCTGTGAGAGTGGAGGGGAGTGCTGAGGAGAAGGAAGGAGGCTCCTGCCCCTCCCCACCAGGAGATCAGAGATTAGAAAATTTCTGTTTGAGGAAGCCTGGAGAATCTAGGAGGTTCTAGCCCGAGTGATCTAGAACTCTGGACTCTGCTCAAGGAATTTGGCCTGAAGGATAAACCCAAGATGGAATGATTGGGGTGGGATTCATGTGGCTGGAATTCTCTGTGCCTGGCACCCTCTCCCAGAAACTATGGGAGAAGGAGCCCTCTCCATTCTCAGGAAGGCCCTGTCACCCACAGTACCCAGGATGGCTATGGGTTTTCCTACCTCATAGTAAGCCAGCACCCCTCCTTCCTTGGTGAAGGGGCCAGGGGTGCCAGGCCCTGTGGCTGGGGCCCCCACTCTGGTGTCTGATGAGGAGGCCAGAGTGAAGGATCGTCCGTAGGTGGGCATGCCAAGGATCAGTTTATTGGCAGGAGTCCCCTTCTTCAGCCAGTATTGTATGGCAGCATCCTGGTGATGGAGAAGGAGGGCAGGGCTAATTTCCTCTGTCCTCAGCCTGGCTCTGGTTGTCTAAGATTGAGGGCTCTAGGGACAGAGCTAAGAGGGCAGGGACACCTCGGCTGGAGTTTTAATGACCTTCATTAGTATTCCAGCACTGCCCCATCTTCTTTTGGGCCTGTCTTGGACCCTCATCCCAGTAAGAGAAGCTGCATGATGCAGTAGCCAAAGATCCTGAGCTTGGAAATCAATCATTCACTGAACAAGTGTGCACTGACAGCCCACTGTGTGTGGGCTCTGTCCTAGATGCTTGAAATAAATCAGCCAACAAAGACACCGTTCCCTGCCTAACTTATTCACTTATTTAACCTCATTGGGCCTTGCATTTTCATTCTGTAACGTGGAAATAATGAAAATATTCATCCCTAAGGGCACTGTAAGAATTAAAGGTTATAATATGTGTATAAGGTCTAGCATAATGCAATAAAGGGTAGCTATGATTATCATCATTATTATTGTGGTTGTTCAAGTTTCACTCTGAGTATAACAACAGGGAACTGTACCTGTTTTATTTATCTCTGTATGCCCAGTGCCTAGAACAACGTCTGACATTTAGATACTCAAATAGAACAAAGGCTTTCTCACTCATCTCTGAATAAGACCCTCCCCTGATCATGTATTGCTTAACATAAAGCCCTAGGCCTATGACAGAAGAAGGTACCCAATATAAGTCTGTTAAATAAGTAAATAACACCAGGATAATGGCTCACTTTCCCTAAAAAGCTACCCTAGTTGTATCAGATCTAGTTACTTTATTCCCATTTAGGACTTAGGTAAAAAAAACAGTTTTCACTATATTTATTTATGGTTATTTCTTTTTACTCATCTACATAGTTTATCTATAAGCAGACTGGAGCTTTCTGAGGTCAGGGCCTTTCCTACCTGTATGGAAATTTTGTGCAAGTTTGGAAACGTTACTCCTCTGGCCAGAAGCAATCCCCAGACACACTGTGTAGCAAGTGGAAGCCTTCTCTGTAGGAGGAAGATGGCCGCCCTTCCTCGTAGGATTCAGGGCACATAGCATGTACAGCAGAGTGCTGATAGGACACTCTCTCCTCTTTGGAATATAGCTTTCTCCAAAACCCACACAGTTCTACAGATGGGGCTGGAGAGGTCAGACTCAGTGTGAAATATGGATGCCTCACTCATGAGCCCAAAGATGTATTCTTTGTGAGAGCCAAAAAGTAAAAAATGTCCATCTGTACACAAAGATGCAGGCTACCCAAAAGCAAAAAGCATTTTAATTTAAGAGCTTTTTCTTGTTTGTTTGAAGAAAGAGAAATAATATGGTTATTCCCAACTTTTAAAATATAGAGTGGACTTATACAAAGTATCTCTAAATTGCTCAGTGAGGAAGAGTTGGGCAGGAAACCCTAGCCAAACCCAGTCTAAAACCAAGCCTGACTTTTGCAGGGGCTAGAGGTAGTTTCGTCTTGAGTGGCATCCTTGGGATATTACCGACTTGGGAAAGCTCTCACCCCTAAAAACACCTTTCAGAAGGTCAACCAGTGACCAAGGAGCAAAAGTCTGCCTATTGTCTTGGAGGAAATTGGAGAGGGCGTGTGTAAAGGAAGCAGAAGCCATGTTGGCTGGAGACTCAAGCTCGAAGAAGGCTTCCCAATCAGTCACTTGTCTGATGTCATCAGATTGGTTTGCTGTGTCTACTATCAGCTAAGATGCTCCATAAACATTTTCTCCCAGCAGCGATGTGGAACAGGAAAATAAAACAAACAAACAATAACAAAGAAATTCTGGTATATCAGTGCCCTATTTGGTTTTCCTGTATCTTTTTTTTTTTTTTTCCATTAGGGACTTGAAGTTCAAAAGAGGCCACCAGACCAGACAGTACCTGCTGGACAGGGTAGTCCTGCCTCCTCCCTCCAGCCACCTACCACATTGAGTTTGGCTGCTTCACCACTCTCTCCCTGCCTCTTATACAGGGGGCTGTTATGCCCTGTGACCTTCTCCCAGGAGCCATGAAGGTCATAGGCCATAAGGCTGATGAAGTCCAAGTTCCTATAAGAGGCACAGAAAGAGGGAGTGGGGCACGTGATAGAAGAAGGGACCCCTCCTTCCTTACCCTTACCCCACGATCATGAGCACTGCTGTGAGCTAAGGTGAGGGTGGCGGGCTCATCTCAGGCTCTGTGGACAGTGACGTACACTCCAGGCAGCCCCTGTATCATGGCTGTTCTCACTCAAGCTTTAAGAGGCTGGCAGCTCATGTCTTGGCACCCTTGCCCCACTTTCCCATCGGCACCCTTAGGCCCTCTCTATTCCATTCAGGAAACCTCTTGCTATTTTGCAATTTTGGAAAGAACTCCATCTCAGTGTTTTTTAAACTTTAGTGTGCGTGCAAATTGCCCAGGAAATCTCATCAAAATGAAGGCTCTTCCAGGGGTCCTCAAACCACGGCCCGCAGGCAACATGAGGCAGTGTGATTGTATTTGTTCCCATTTTGTTTTTTTACTTCAAAATAAGATATGTGCAGTGTGCATAGGAATTTTTTCATAGTTTTTTTTTTTTTTTTTAAACTATAGTCTGGCCCTCCAAAGCTCTGAGGGACAGTGAACTGGCCCCCTGTTTAAAAAGTTTGGGGACCCCTGCAGGGTGAGGCCTGAGAACCTACATTTCTAACAAGTGCTCCAGTGTCCACACACCACACTTTGAGGGGCAAGGATCTAGACAACTCATTCTCTTGGAGATGCTGGGGCTTCACTCTCCCTCCTCCAGGGGTGTTTTCACTTTAAGAGTGAGTTCCCGAGGAAGATGGCAGAGATCCCAAAATACGACTCTGGGATGGTGGAGAAGCAGATGCTGTGAGCAAACCCTTCCCAGACTTGCTGAGTTGTGGGGAGTTTTCCCAGATGACCCCTGGTACCTGAGCACCTGCTCTACTCCTAGGAGCTCAGTCTGCCTGGGCCTCTCCCACCTCGGAGAGCATAGGTCCAACTCATCTGCCTGAGACTCACTGGGCAATTTTGTCCACTTCATATCCAGCATCCACATAGGCTTGCCCGGCAGGGACAGCTGCACTCAGGAGAAGTCGCTCCTTGCTTGAGGTCTGGGCTTCCTGCTGGAAGGCGGTGGCCAACTCCTATGGGGGAAGCTCCCAGTAAACACAGAGACAGGCACCAGGAAGGCCCCTGTAAGCCCCACCTAGACAGATGTTCACTTGCAGGAGTATGGAAACAGATCAGTGGCCTGATCTGTATTATGTAAATCTGTGAAACAGCTGGGCCTAGGGGCAGAGCAGCACCCATGAGTGCTGTGGGGCCACAGCTCTGGGCAGCCTGGGTGACCCTGCTATGCCCCATCCATACCTGCACCAGGGCTGTGAAGCGCTCTTTGTCCACAGCAGGGCTACCCCGGCTTCCAGGGTATTCCCAGTCAAGGTCAAGGCCATCAAAATCATATTTGCGCAGAAACTTGATGGCTGAGCTGATGAAAATCTGGCGGTTGTTGGGAGTGGCCACCATATCAGTGAACCTGTGAGATGATGAAGAGGAGTATGGGCCTGCCTTGGACCAGACAGGGGCCACTCTTTCACTCAGAGGCAAGTGAGAGGCCACTCAGAACACTGGTGATCCTGGTCCCTCGGAGGCTGCTGGGGTGTTTGCTGGTGAGTTATGGGTCTCAGATGAGATACTTCATTTCAGAGCTCAGAAAACATAGTCAATGTATGTTGTCTAGGATTAGTTAAGCCCCTCCCTCTTCCCATTTTATGGAGCAAGAGATTAAGGCCTGGATTGGTCAGAACTCTCTGTTCTGTGTTTAGATCTCGTGCTTCTGGCAAGACTGGGTTCCTAACAACCTGGAGCTGAGCCCAATCACCACTGCTGATGGGGCACTGAGAACTCACAAGGAAAGTCAGCCCCAAGAGCGCTTCCCCCCGCCCCCTCTCCTTGGCCACACATTAGTCCAGCCTTGATTCCCTGAGCAGGGAGGGCTTTCTCTGGCCAGTGTGCCAGGTCCCCACCCAGGGGGCTGCCACACAGATGCCCACAGTTAACTCACTTTTGAGTGCCAAAGTTCCAGCCCCCCAAGGCTAACAGAGTCTTCAGCGTAGGATTCCTGGAAAGACAACAGACATGTCGGAAGTTACTCTGCCCAGCTCCCAGGGCTCTCTGACGGGGGTGATGAGGTGGGGAGCTGCACAGGGGTGGGAATGTATAAACATCCCCGTGCTATGCGCAGAGCTTGTACTGAGCACTCTGGGGAAAGCCGTAGATTGGGAAAGAAAAGACATGTTCCTGACTTTGGGAATCTCCTGTCTAAATGGAGAGAAACAACTTGTGTGTGCACACACTAGAAATTCAGGAGGTAGGTGATCGGGGCGGGGCCTCAGAGGCTTTGTGGAGGTGGCCATAACACTTAAGCTGAAGGAAACAGATTTCAGTATGAGAGAGGGCATTCCCAGGAGAGGGAGAGTTTTATAACCCAGATTCCACTTAGACCTAAACCAGAAGGGCACGTTAGGATCCCCTGATCTATCCCCAGCTCTTTCTTAAGCCCAGGAAAGCCCAGAGGGGCAATACAATTTGCCCAAAGCCACACAGCGGGTCTGTGGCAGGACTGCAGTGCTGGGGAAGGTTTCTGGCTTTGAAAAGAAAGGTTATCTGTCCCCTTCAACTCCCAATCCTCCTCCTCCACTGTGGCTCACATTTTCTTCAGGCCATTGAACTCCTGGTAGAGAGCCTCGTCATTCCATTCAATGGTGCTGAGCTGGTGATTGTTCATGCCGGCAAAAGCATAGATGAGGTGGGTGCACAGGCTGGGGTCCACGTCCTTGGGCAAGAAGCGAGCTGCACCCTGTCTGTATTGGGCCCAGTTGGTGAAGTAGCAGATCAATTTTGCAGCACAGCCTGGCCAATGGGGCAAAGAAAAGAAATGGCTGTAGCAGAGCCTGGTGCCCTCCATCCCAGGAAAGGCAGTGCCCTTGGGATCCATCTTATACGTGTGGAGTGAGTTGATGATAGTCAGAAATGGCATTTGCTTTGTTTGTATAGCACCTCATAGTTAGGGAAGCATTTTCAGGGGCCAGCCATGGATGCTGAGAATATCTGTAAGTAGGCAGGACCATTGTCACAATCCTCATCTGACTGGAAGCTGAGATGCAGGAGCTGAGGACCCATCCAAGTCAGCACAGCTGCTAAGAGGCCACAGCAAGGTGACTAGGACGTAGTCTCCTGACCCTTGATTCTCCTGAGAAAGTCACTAGGCTCAGAGCCTGGGTCCCCAGGGCAGAGGTCTGATAGGCAGACCCTCTTACCCTTAAGTAGGCTCTTCCTCCCAGGCCCCAAAGCCTCCAAGAAGGCAGCCCCAGGCAGCCCCAATGTAAGGCCCAGAGGTAATTCAATGTGACATGCTCATCTGCTCAAGGAAGGGAGCAGACCTTTGAAAGCATGGCTTGGAATACTTCAGAATATTAAGTAAAATGCAAATACACCAAATAATAGAGAAGAGGCGCCAGTTGCAGGTCCAGGTTTATGTTTCTTTACTGCAGTTTGCATTTACTTCATTTACCTGGTATCCCTTCTAGAGAATCTATGTTTGTCAATATCACTGCAAAGATTCTAATAAAGAGCTCATTGTATCTGGGTAAAGGCTGTTTGTCTCTGGCACCCCCTACAGTGTGTGAGAAGACTTTTGAGGGGTGGCCTCTGCTCCCACTGGGGTCTGGTGGTGATGGCCCCCACTCAGGCCAGTTCTTTAGGACATCAGAAAGCGGAATGCTAGTTGTCATTCCTGCACCTGCCAGAAATGACTGGATCTCATCTAGTCTCCTATTCTGTGGTGTGGTTTGTATGAGTCAGCCCTTTATGCCAGGGACTTAGTGGAGTAGTAAGTTTGGACTGTAGGTGGCATATTGACCCGGAGACTTCTCTTTGCCCCAAAAGAGCCTCTGTACCTTCTCCAGCCCCCATATAATCAGTGAGAAGGTGGAGGAGGGGAGAGGTGTGTAGGAGGTTCTAGGAAGAGAAACTCAGGCAGGCCTCAACTGGAACCAGGAACATGAAGGGCACACAGACAGTCCAGAGGAGGAGAAGGAAGAGCTCTTGAGTAGTCACTGACCCTAACCCAGGAGTCAAGATTGGTGGCAGGGGCTGAGGGTAGCCTGCAGTGATATGAAAGGGTAGATGAACTCCTCAAAGCAAAAAGAGGAAGGAGGTGATTAACCCAGATAATGCATCCCCCAGACCAGCTAGGAGGGAGCAAGGAGACTCTTTCATATCATATCATATCATATCATTTCATATCATATCATATAACAAACATCAAATATGGATTTTTGTACCATAGAGGCAATCAAGTGGAAAGTCAATGCTTGGGTTGAAATCTCGACTCTGCAACTTGCTAGCTGTGTAGGCCAGCTTTCTTCTTTGTAAATGATTGTACTGCCCATAGTGCCTGATTGGACTTACTACAGGGGCTAAAAGTTAATGCAGAACATGCATTGCTTGACTACGGGGATATATTCTGACACAGGCATCATTAGGCAATTTCATTGTGTGAACAGCATAGAGTGTCCTTACACAAACCTAGGTGGTATAGGCTGCTACACACCTACGCTATATGGTACAGCCTACTGCTCCTGGGCTACCAACCCGTTCAACAAGTTACCATACTGAACACTGTAGGCAACTGTAACACAATGATAAGTATGTATGTATATAAACATATCAAAACATAGAAAAGGGACAGTCAAAATACAGTAAAAAAAGTAAAATATGACATCCCATACAGGGCACTTACCGTGAGTGGAGCCTGCAGGGTTGGAAGTTGTTCTGGGTAAGTCAGTGAGTGGTGAGTGAATGTGAAGGCCTGGGACGTTGCTGTACACTACTGTAAACTTTATAAACAGTGTAGGCTACTCTATAAAAAAATCAAGTAATTGTGCTATGACATTTTGGGGTAATAGGAATTTTTCAGCTCTATTATAATCTTATGGGAATGTCATTGTGTATGTGTCTCTTTGCTGATTGAAACTTTGTTACCTAGCATGTCACTGTGTGCTGTAAGACACTTAGATGAGTGCTGTATAGGGTGAACTCTGCCTGGGTGCTTTACATGTATTACCCCTTAATCCACACAGCATCTTATTACTGTTGGTGTACTTCAGTGAAGCCTGGAAGTAGCCTGGACTAAAGCTTTTTGAGAGCTCTTTGACCTCCTATATGTCCCACGATTCTGCTTCTGTCAGCTTAGGTGAGACTAAGAGGGGAAAGGTGCACCCAGTATCACAGCCCAGGAGTACTGGGCAGACCAGCCTCAGGACCAGGGTCTGAGCACCAGAAATCCTGGGGCCACTGGGGCCTAGAAAGTGGGGCAGCCTGGAAAGGGGAGTCCAGGTCGCTCAAGATTCCCATAGGTCTCTTCTCTGTTTGACACAAGAAGGGGTCCCCTCCTTTCTCTCCCATGCTCCACATTTGATCAGTTGAACTGGTGCAGGGACCAGTGTGTATTCCTCACTGAGCTAAGGGGCTGGGGCACAGAAGAGTTAGGTTCCTTATACCTCCAGTAGCCCAGAGTCTGGTGAGGGGAGACACTAAAGCCAATAATCATAGACCCTGTGATACTACTGTAAAATGTGTCCAAGTGCTGCAAGAGCACAAAGCAGGAGCAAGTGACCTCAGAAAAGACCCGAGAGGATCTGGCATATATGCTGGCCCTGTGGATGTGTAGGAGTTCAGCTGATTGATCAGGAGACAAGAATCTTCCTGGGAGAAGTGAGGGCAGGGCTGCCAGGGGGACAAGGACACTTGCAGAGGCTGAACTTTGAGAAGTCCCCATCTGGCAAGAGTTTTTGGGGATGAGCAGAGCACTTGGGGGGAATGTAGCATGGTCCAGCACAAGAACTGAGGGGACTCAAGAAAGATGCCACTTACCCCATTGAACCGCCAGCAGCACCACGAAACCTGAAGTGACACAAGAGAGGCAGCTAAGGTTACCAAGTCATTCTCACCTTCCCAGGCCCCAAAGCTTATGAAGCACAGGAGAGGGAGGTGGTCAAAGACGGCTGGCTTCAAGGTGGTTTCATGCAAATAATCTTTCTCCTTCCAGAAGGGATCCAGGAGGGCACTGTGTCCATCTTTTCACCCAGCAGGGGCCCCTTCTTGGCCTGGGCTGGCCCAGAAGCTGATGGAAAGTTCCATGGGCTGAAACTGCTCCATCTCTAGAGCCTCAGTGCGGGATGGCATGGATTTCGGAAGATTTCAGAAAAACTGCTGACTTAGAGATATTCAAAGTGAAAGCTTCTCCATTGGAAGAAGAAGAAGAAAGCTTGTCCTGGGGATAGCAAGGACCAATCTGGCAGGGCTGGCCCAGAAGATTCCATCTCTTCCTGAGCTTCCTGTGACTCTGCTCCCACTATTTATGGCTTTGTGCTGCTTTACTGCTGCCCCACTGTGTTACCAACATCGTGGGAGATCTGGGGCTCAGCAGGACTTTTTCAAAGAGATTTCTTTCACTTAATGACCCATTAACCTAATAGAACCTGCATAAAAATTTTCATGGACACCCAGGCTAATGGTCTCCAGGCTCTCTCTTGCAGAACAACCAACATGGGGTTGGGGAAGAATCTCTTAGCAGTGGGTGCTTCTTGGATAAGGCCCAAAGAGGGACCTAAGACGTGGGAAAGACAAAAAGATCCAGGGCAGGGGCCTCCCTGATTCTGGTCTTCCACGACAGAAAGAGGAAAGTCATCTTCAGCCTGTTGAGAAAAGCCTTCCCTTGCAACACAAAGGCTCTTGGGCTGAAAGAGCCCAAGGGGAGACCACAGGAGAAGTAATCACCAGACTGCAAGTCAGGAGGCAGGGAGAGGGATGACCATCAGAAGTTCTGAGCCTTCCTGCTCTCTTTCAGATGGCAGCAAGGAGCCACTGGCCACACCCCTCCACCTCTCCCCAGCTACGGAGTGAGGCCACACCCACTCTCCCTGATCTTACGGCTCACCTGCCCAGGCCATGGACCACGCCATGGTGCAGCTCAGCGTCAGGCTCTGGCCAGCTTTCCAAGTCCTGCTCTGTTTTTATCTGGCTACCCTGTCCTACCTCAGCCAGGCGTGTTGAAATCAGGGGACAGGTGGGGGGGCTGGGGAGGATTAGGGAGGGGCAGAACATTAAGTAGCTTGGATTAGGCAAACCTGACACAATGGCCTTTAGCAATTCTTGCTTTTCTGGAACCATCACAGGGTGTCAACGGGACTCTTAGTGTTGCCAAATTGGGAAGCAAAAAAAGGAAAGCGGGAAGTGTTTCTAAACCTCTTGTTGAATGACCATGACTGATTTTTCTTTGTGTGGGTTGGAGAAAGAGGAATGCCTCATGAGGCAGGGCAGCAGGTTCCAGACCCCTCTTTCACTTCTCCGCTGCCCTCTCTGGCTCTTGGTTTCCCCATCTAGAAGATAATGAGGTTGCAAAAATAATTTCTTCTCCATGCACGATAGTAATATTTTTGTGTTCATGAATTGAGAAAAAGACATAATGATAAACAGTGACTACGTGTTTAGTAATATTCTTGAATGTTTATGTTTCTGATAAGAATCATGGGCCTGGTATTGGTTTCCTAGGGATACTGTAACTAATGACCACAAAATGAGTGATTTAAAATAATAGAAATTTATTCTCTCATAGTTCAGAGGGGGCAGAAGCCTGAGGTCAAGGTGTCATGAGGGCCATGTGTCCTCTGAAGCCTCCAGAGAATCCTTCCTTGAGTCCTCCACCTTGGGGGCCCCTGGCATTCCTTGGCCTGTGGCCACATCACTGCAGCCACTGCCTTCACATGGCTTTCTTCCCTGTGTCTCTGTGTATCGCCTTTCTCTCTCTGACAAGGACACTCTAATCTAGGATGACCTTATCTTGATATCTTTACATTCCTTACATCCATGAAGACCTTCATTCCACATAAGGTCACGTTCTGAGATTTCAGGTGGAGATATCTTTTGGGGGGCCACCATTCAACTCACCACAGGACCTAGGTGTGCACATATTATTTATACTGGCTTAAGACAATGCCTGGTGCATGCATGATGTCCAGGGTCCCAGGAAAAATTGCAGCTTCTAAAGGATCTTGTTCTTGGTCCTAGCTGGCTCTGGAGTCACGTCCCCGGGTTTGAATACCTATCCTATCGTTTACTATCTGGTTACCTCAAGTGAGTTCTTTAATGTCCCTGAATTCCAGTGTTTTCATCAGTAAAGGAGAATCCTCAGAAGATTGTTAGAAAGGCATCTCATCTCTGTAGCTGGACTGTCCATAGCCAGGAAGAGCTGGGCCTGTCCATAAATACCTCTATGTGTCCCTCAGTGCTGAGGGACCCACCCAGTTCCTCAAGTCACCCAAGAAACGTCCTTGGTCTTTCTCTTTTCCTCACCCCTAATGATCAGGCACTACCAGGAGTCCTCCCTCCTGTTCTTCTCCTCCACAACCTCCAAACCACCCTTGGCTCTCACCCTGTCCTAGCAGAGCTTCCTACCTGCCCCCTGCCAACTTCTCTTGCCCCCTGTAATCCATTCTCCACATAGCAGCCAGGGCTCACTGAGAAACTTAAGTCAGATACTGTATCCAGTTACTTTCCTACTAGGACCCATCAGTGGTTCTCCAATACGAAGTCCTTTGTCTCTTGAAAATTCCAAGTCTGTTCTTTTGGCAAGGCTTTGGCACCTGCCATTGGCTCTGCCTGGAATCTTCTTCTCATGATTTTCACACAGCTGGCTCCTTCTCCCATTCAGGCTTTTCCTGATCACTCACAGTCTGTCCAAGTACTTTCATGAGCTGAACTCATTCATTCATTCACTTATGTGTATTGTCTGTTTACCGACATAGACGGTAAGCTTCCTGTGAGGAGGGACTTTGTCTTGTTTATTACTCTATCTCTAGTACCTAGAATATTTTTCAGCATATAGTAGGTGCTTAATCCATATCTACTGAATGAATGAATGAATGAATGAACAAATATGGCCTCCAAGGCTCTGCATGATTTGAGCTGTGGTATTGCAACATAATAAGAAACATACATTTAATCTCCAACTCCAATTTCTGGCACAGATTCCTAAAACCTTTGAAATTTCCTGCAAGATAGGGCCCCTAGGTGTATCTTTTGCTCTAATATTTGTCCTTAGTCCCTGATTTCTGACATGGAGTTCTTAATACTTTGTATTTCCTGGGTGCCAAGAGTGCCTTTGTTCTGGCCAACTCTTGGTGGGCTCCTGGTTGGGGGCTGGTCACCAGGAAGACCAAACCATGATTAGAAGCTTGGAGCTTTGAGTTCCACCCCCCTCCATCCTCAGGGAAGGGGAGAGAGGCTAAAGATTGAATTAATAATTGATCATGATTACTTGATAAAGCCTCCCTAAAAAATCCATGAACAAAGGGATTAGGGTTTCTTGCAGGTGGTGAACAGACGTGGGGGGTGCCTGGAAGTCAGTCTGTGCCAGAGACAGCAGGGATGTACTGGGCCCTTCCCCCACACCTTCCCCTGTGCCTCTCTTCCACTGTATCCTTCGTAATGTCCTTATAATAAATGGGTAAACATAAGTGTTCTCTGGTTCTGTGAGCCATCCAAGTAAACTTTTGGACCTAAAGAGGGAGTTTGGGGAACCCCACTTTATAGCTGGTTGGTCAGAAACACAACCTGGGACTTGAGATCAGCATCTGAGGTGGGGCCAGTCTTGCAAGCCTGAGCCCTCAACCCGTGGACTACTTGAATAGTGTCAGAATTGAATTAAACTATAGGACGTCCTGTTGGCATGTGCTTGAGAACTGCTTAGTCTGTGTAGGAAACCCAGAGAAGCCAGGGTTTGTTGTTGGTGTTGCAGTTTGGCCACCGCCCTTGGTATATGGGGCCGGCACCCTACTCCCTGAACCCCGGGCACTGCCCAGAAGCCGGATATGGAAAGCAAGCAGGAGTATAGTAAGAGAAAACAGTTTGTCTTTCTAGTAGGCCACCCAACTACTTTGCGGTGCTGTGTGTCACTACACCCGGAGCACAGAGGTCCTGTTCTGTGAGCCCAAGTGTGTCAAGCCCTCCCCACATCAGGGTCTTGCCCACTGGCCCCTCCGTCTGGGATGTGTTCTCTTTCTTCCTCTCATCTTCAGGTCTTGTCTCTGCTGCCACCTCCTCAAGAGGCCTCTCCTTTGTCTTTCTACCTCTACGTGGCAGGTCACCCCTGCTACTCTCTCCTTCCTCGACCTTCTGTTTAGTTTGTGAGTTTATATGTTTTACGTAACTCTCCCTGGACTGGAAGTTCCACGAGCAGGCACCGTGTCTGTTTGTCCATGCTATGCACCAATGGCCAGGGGTGGCGTAAAGAATAGGCCTCACTAAGTATCTGTGCAGTGAGTTGATTCTTGATGTTATTTTTTCAGTATTCCATAAGGCTTGATGTCAAGTGCTTAATAAGTAGCTGGTTGGTGTGAGAAGTGGAAACTACCCCTTCAAACCTCCTACTTTACTTGCAGAAGCTATCCTCCCCACTTTGCAGCTGAGGGAAGAGAAGCCAGGGAGAACTCACAAACTCACTCGGGCTGGAGTGAAGACTTCCAGGTCCTTCTCTTTCCATCTGGGTATCATGGAGGGGCCTGGGTCCCGGGCAGGGGCAGAGTTTGTGACTGCTGGCTAACGTGGACGTCAGTCATGCTGAAACTCACATCCTGGAGTCAGAGCACCCTCTGGGGACAAAGGGCACATTGAATCCTTTCTGGCCATGCAGGTCCTGGCTTTGCTTATTTAAATGTCAGCTTGTTTCCTGTTTCCAGTGAACCATACCCCAGTGCAAACTGTTTTTCTCACCAATAGCAAGTTTGAGCCTGAGGCAGTTGGCATGTAATGAGTACCAGAACTAAGAAGGAGGGCCAGGCTGAGGTGGCAGGTGTGGGCCAAGCCTGGTCAGACACCACACGTCTCCCTCACCTGCCTTCTTCAGATGCCTGGCCTTCCCTCCTGGATGCCTTTCCTCCTCCCTCCTGCCCTTCTCTCTTTATCACCCTCTTTATCTTTCTTTCTCTCTTTTCCCCCTCATTTATTTATATCTACACATAATTATTGATATACAATCATAATATTCATTGCAGCCTTTCTTAAAATAGTATAAGCCTAAAACTGTCTCAAGTGTCACCTATTGGAGCCTGAAATTCCATATATGCCCCCTTGAAAAGAAACAAAGACTTTCTCAATATATTGTCAAAGTGAGCCCATTGCACTCAACAGACTGAACACAGGCATCTAACTCCACTTTCTTATGAAGCCTCTCAACATAGTAATTAAAAAAACAAAATGGTATACATCCACTAGGACAAAAAAAATAGAAATAGGAGACTGAAATAGATGAGAGATGTCAATAAATGTTCGGAGGATGAAACAAAATGAACCAAGGGAACTGGCTTAGCAGACCCAAAAAGCTGAAACCTCATACTGCAGGGGGAAGCGCATGGGAAGCAAGGGCTCAGGTCAAGGAACCCTGAAAAGATGCAGGGAGTTGCAAAATGGACTGAAGCTGACAATAATGAGTCTCAGTGACTTATTAGACCTCCAGATCTTCTTCTTCATCCTCATTAAATATGATTGTAGACTTGGGAACAACAGGCCCAGCAGAGGGTGGAGGGGACTCAAGTGTGGGGAGGATGCTAGACTGAAGACTGAGACAGAGGACTGGGAATTAAATAAAAATTGGCACATGGGATGCTCGGACCCACCAGCCTTTCCCTCCACGAGGCTCCCAGAGCCTCCAGCAGAAGTTTGAAAAATTTCTCTCAAGAGGAACTGACCAGCCTAAGAGAAAAGTTACTGAAATTCAGACTACCACAATTCAGATGACATTTTTGGGGCCCCTAATGGAACAGTCATGTCCCTCTCCATCACTCCAAGGCAGGTCCCTCATATAAGATGCCAACTAGTTGGCTTTTAATGACCTACCATTGCACAGAATAGTGCAATATGCCAGATCACCAGACATATGAGGAATGAATCGCCATGTGAAAGACCAAAACAGAGGGAACTCAAAGAAGTCAGTGTGGGTGGCTCCCAGGGATTCTGACTTACTAACCTCAAATGATTAATTCTGCTCATTAACAATGAGCGTGCATTATTTTTATGCTTAAAAATTACTTTGTACTAATCAATGGGCATAAAGTATCAGTCAAGCAAGAAGAATAAGCTCTAGAGGTCTGCCAGACACTGTAGTCAACTATCCTGTATCAGCACTTCAGCTGTGTTAACATGCTTATTCGCTGCATATTTTCTAGATAACAGGTGTTTGCCAGGCACTGGGGACCCTGAAATGAATTCGCAATCAGTGGAACTTACAAATTGCAGGGTTAAACACCACTTTTCACTGGAATCATTTCTCAAAATGCAAATCTCCTGAGTGGTACACCCCTCTGAGGCACTCACACTTTAGCTTCTTACCACTGGAAGGGAACATTTTGGGTCCCCACCATGAGCTCCCAGGTTTTTCTTAACTTCCCTTACACTTTGTGAAGTTGAGAATGCTCATTTTTGAAGGTTTTAGATATATGAGGGCAGAGAACTCTAGCTTGGGGCCTTGGGCCAGGGCCTGCTGGTTCTGCTGAGATGGGTCAGCCTGGACTCTGGGGAGGAGGCGGGGAGGGCTGGTCTGGGCAAGGCCGCTGTAGGAGCATTGTGGCCCTGGGTTTCCTCAGATCCCACTCAGGGGCTGTGCACAGGCTTCTGTTTCTGGGGTTTCCACCCACTCCCTGCCTGGTGACTGACTCTAAGTAATCTTCCTCTTTTGTGGGTACCCCAAGATCATCATGGGATGTGTTATCACAGGCTGTGAAGTGGGCTGGGCTGGGTTGGGCCTAGAAGGACACATGGTACGCGAGTCCTTGTTCACTTGTTTACAGTTCTCACTCCAACATCTGGGTATTTGAATATCCTCCTTTTAAAGATTAGCATTGCCAAGGGTGTGTTTATTTAATTTCTTTTTCTTTAAAAGAAAACAGCCTTGTGTGTTTACTAATTGATTCTACAGTTTTTAATGAACTGGCAGGAGTACTTAAACGGTGATGGTGATGCATTGCTGGAGGCTGAGTATGAACTAGCTGGGGAGTGAAAAACTCCTGGGTGTTCATTTTAAAGAAGGAAGGCACATTTTTTTGAGGGGTTTGCTTTCAGAAATCTCAGCAGGCTTTCATATTGAAAAACGGAAAAAATACCCTCATGTCACCCACATGGAGAAAAGTAATTATTTTGAAATTAGCCTAAAGCATCCTTCATAACAAAGGCTTGCCCTCCAAGGGAAATTATTTTACTAGAGCCTTACCTTACACGAAGGAAAGCCACTAGCACCTGCTATCTGTTTAATCTCACCGTATAATGAGAGAAAACACAAAGGTTAAGAAATTATTTTGAATTTCCCCAAATTACTTTGAACACCCCCAAAACTCAGGTCCACTAAAAAAAGCTATTGTGAAGAAGGCTACGATAAACATGGGTGTGCAATATCTCTTTGAGATCTGCTTTGAATCCTTTTGTATCTGTACCCAAAAGTGGGATTGCTGGATCATATGGTAATTCTATTTTTAATTTTTTGAGAAATCTCCATATTATTTTCCATAATGGCTGTACCATTTTACATTCCCTTCAACAGTGCACGAGGGCTCCAGCTCCTCCGCATCATTGCCAACACTTGATGTATTCTCTGTTCTTCTGTAGCGGACATCTGGATGGGTGTGAGGTGATATCTCATTGGGGGTTTGGTTTATATTTCCCTAATGATCAGTGATGTTGAGTGTTTTTTCATGTGCTTATTGGCCATTTGCATATCTTCTTTGAAGAAATGTCTACTCAAGTTCTTTGCCCATTTTAAAACTGGATTATTTGCTTTTCTATTGTTGAGTTGTACAAGTTCCTTATACATTCTGGATATTGGCCTTTGATTACAGATGATTCATGGTTCTTTTTTCTCATTCCATAGGCTGCCTTTTCACTCTCTTGATTGTTCCTTTGATGTGCAAAAAATTTAAGTTTGATGTAGTCCCATTTGTCCATTATTTTATTGCTGCCTGTGCTATTGGTGTCATATCCAAGAAATTGTTAGCATTTAATTGTTCACAATAGCATTTACATTTTAAAAGTTACGGATGGTGAAGGATTTACTACTGCCATTTTGTTAATTGCTTTTGGTATGACTTGTAGTACTTTTATGTCCCTCTTTTCTTCCTTTGACACCTTCTTTTGTGTTTCTTTCTTTTTTTTTTTTTTTTTTTTAATTTTTGAGATAGAGTCTCACTCTGTTGCCTTAGGTAGAGTGCTGTGGTGTCATAGCTCGTACCAACCTCAAACTTCTGGGCTCAAATGATCCTTTTGCCTCAGCCTCCCAAGTACCTGGGACTACAGGCACCCACTACAACACCCAGCTAGTTTTTCAAGATGGTGTCTTGCTCTTGCTCAGGCTGGTCTTCTCCTTTTTTTTTTTTTTTTTTTTTGCAGTTTTTGTTGGGGGGTGGGTTTGAACCTGCCACCTCCAGTATATGGGGCCGGTGCCCTACTCCTTGAGCCACAGGGGCCACCCTTGGTCTGGAACTTCTAAGCTCAAGGGATCCACTTGCGTTGGCCTCTCAGCATGCTAGGATTATAGCCATGAGCCAGCACACCTGGCCCTCATGGATTTTTTTGTGTAGTGACATGTTTTAATTTATGTCTCACTTCTCTGTGTTTATAGCCTTAATCCATTTTCTGTTGCTATAATAAAATAAGTAATACTAGCTAATTTGTAAAGAAAAGATGTTTACTTAGCTTATGTTCCTGGAGGCTGGGAAGTTCAAGATCAGGAGGTTGCATCTGGTGAGGACCTCATGTTGTGTAATAACAGGGCAGATAGTATCACACAGTGAGAATGCGTGCCAGAGCAGCAAGCAGGTATGTGCAAAAGAAAGAAAACATTGAGGGGTGACCTTGCTTTATAACAATCCACTCTCACAGCAAATGATGCAGTCCCTGAAAAGTGAGAATTCACTCCCTTCATCATAGTAGATCCCTTGTGACCCACATGCCTCTTAAAGTCCCACCACTCTCCACACCATTTCACTGGGCACTATGTGTTTCAGTGGGGGCAAACAATATTCAAACACTAGCACTTATATTCTATGGATTTTTTTTGTTAACATTACAATTACATAAAACATTTGAATATTATGACAATCTATTTTTATGAGTAACATGTGGTAGTTAAGCCCCTTAATTTGGAAAACCTGCTTGCTCACTTGCATACTTGTTTTCCTGTTCTCTTACATATGTGCGTCTTCACAGATAAATTAGTGAGAAATCTGTCCCTTTTCAAAAAAGGCAAAGAAAGTTGTAATTAGATTTCTCCACAGACACATTGTCTCCTCCTTAGGGAAAAGTAATTAAAAGAGAACATACCTTTCTCTAGCTAGAATTATTATCTAGAATTCTGCACAGAAATTTGGCTTTGGACTGGAAACAAAACCCTTTTCATTCTCAATCATCAGATGAGTAATTATAGTTGCAGGGTTTAGGACCCTTGGGACAACTGAAGATTCATACTTTCAGACAGGAGACAAGAATCAGCATTGCTATTCATAATTTCATAACAATCTATTTTAAACTAATAATGATATAGCTTTAATTACATATAAAAATTCTGCTTCTTTACATGGCTTTCCCCTTGCCTATATGTTATTGATGAATCAATGTCTTTTCATAATTGTATATTCATTAATATAGATTTATAACTATTTTTATCCTTTTGTTCTTAGGATTTTTTTTTTTCTTTGAGACAGAGTCTCACTTTGTCACCCTTGGTAGAGTGCCGTGGTATCACAGCTCACACCAACCTCAAACTCTTGGGCTTAAGCGATTGTCTTGCTTCAGCCTCCCAAGTAGCTGGGATTACAGGCGCCTGCCACAACGCCCAGCTATTTTGTTGTTGTTGCTGTTGCAGTTGTCATTGTTGTTTTAGCTGGCCATGGCTGGGTTCAATCCCACCACCCCTGTGTATGTGGCCATCGCCCTACTCAATGAGCCACAGGCATTGCCTGTTAAGATTTTATACCATATTTAAAAGTGATTTACATGCCTGTGTTACAATATTGTAGGATTCTATATTTATCTATACGTTTACTGTTACCAGGGAGTCTTATATTTTCATATGGTTTTAAGTGGCATTTTGTCATCCCTTTACCTCAACTTGAAGGACTCTGTTAGTGTTTCTTGTAGGACAAGATGGGTAGAAATGAACTACCTCAAATTTGATTTACCTGGGAAAATCATAATTTTTTTTTTTTAAACAGAGTCTTACTTCGTCACCCTGGATGGAGTGCTGTGGCATTATAGGTCACAGCAACCTCAAATTCTTGGGCTCAAATGATCCTCAGCCTGCCGGGTATCTGAAACTATAGGCACCTGCCATGACTCCTGACTAGTTTTTACAGATAGGGTCTCACTCTTGCTCAGGTTGGTCTTGAACTTCTGAGCTAAGGCAATCAACTTATCTCGCCCTCCCAGAGTGTTAGGATTATAGGCATGAGCTACCATACCCAGCCTTCACTTTTGTTTTTGAAGAATACTTTTGCCAGATCTAGCATTCCAGTTTTTTTTTTTTTTTTTTGAGACAGAGTCTCACTATGTTGCTCTTGGTAGAGTGCTGTGGCATCATGGCTCATAGCAACCTCAAACTCTTGGGCTTAAGTGATTCTCTTGAACTCAGCCTCCCAGTAGCTGGGACTATAGGCACCCATACAATGTCTGGCTATTTTTTTGTCATTGTTGTCATTGTTGTTTAGTAGGCCCTGGCCAGGTTCGAATCCATGAACCCCAATGCATGTGATAGTGCCCTAATCACTGAGCTATAGGCACCGAGCCAGAGATCTGTTATTCTTGATCGATAGTTTCTTGTTTTACTGCAGACATACCTCATTTGATTGTTATTTTATTATTGAGGCAAGATAATTGCTTAAGCCCAAGAGTTTAAGGTTACCGTGAGCTGTGACACCACAGCACTCTACCTAGGGTGACAGCTTGAGACTCTGTCTCAAAGGAAAAAAAGAGAGAGAAAGAAAGTTCACGGCAACTCTGTGTCAAACAAATCTATTGGTGCCATTTTTCCAACAGCATGGGTTCACTTTGTGTCTCTATATCACATTTTGGTAATTCTCACTATATTTTAAGCTTTCTCATTATTATTATTATTTCTGTTATGGTTATCTGTGATCAGTAATCTTTGATGTTATTATTTTAATTGTTTTGGGGTGCCGCAAACCATGCCTAAGGTAGATGGCAAACTTAATAAACATCATGTGTATTCTGATTCATTGACTGGCTATTCCCCCATCTCTCTCCTTGTCCTCAGGTCTCCCTATTCCCCAAGACACTATAGTACTGAATTAGACCAGTTAACAATCCTACAATTGTCTCTAAATGTTCAAGTGAAAGAAAGAGTCCCACATCTCTCACTGTTAATAAAAAGCTTTAATTAGTTTAGCTCAATGAAGAAGTTATGTCCAAAGCCCAAGTAGGCTGAAAGCTAGGACTCTTGAGCCAAACAGCTAGTCAAGCTGTAAATAGAAAGGAAAAGTGCTTGAAGAAAATTAAAAATGCTACCCTAGTGAACACACAAATGGCAAGAAAGCAAAACAGACTTATTGCTGATATGAAGAAACTTTTAGTTGTCTGGATAGAGGATCAAATCAGCCACAACAGTCCCTGAAGGCTAAGCCTAGTTCAGAGCAAAGCTCTTAATTCTTCAACTGGCTGAGAGAGAAGAAGATGTAGAAGAAAAGTTTGAGGCTAGCAGAAGTTAGTTCATGAGTTTTAAGAAAAGGAGCCACCTCCGTAACGTAAGTGCAAGGTGAAGCAGCAAGTGCTGATGGAGAAGCTGCAGCAAGGGATCCAGAAGATCTGGCAAGATAATTGATGGAAGTGGCTACACTAAACAACAGATCGAAACAGCCTTCTGTTGGAAGAAGATGCCATCTAGGACTTTCATAGCTAAAGAGATGTCAATATCTGACTTCAAATCTTCAAAAGACAGGCTGGCTGTCTTGTGAGGGGCTGATGCAGTGAGTGATGTTAAGCTGAACTCAGTGTTCATTTACCATTGCAAAACTCTTAGGGCCCTTATGAATTAATCATGCTAAGTCTACTCTGCCTGCACTCTGTAAATGGAAGAACAAAGCTTATCCATTTTGGCATGGATTTTTTACTATTTTAAGCCCACTGTGAGACTTGTTTCTCAGAAAAAAAGCCTCCTTTCAAAATATTACTGCATGTTGACAATGCATCTGATCACCCAAGAGCTCTGGTGGAGAAAACCACAGAGACTGATGTGGTTTTCACGCCTGCTAACCCAACGTACATTCTGTATTCCATGGATCTAGGACTAACACTTTTAAGTCTTATTACCTAAGCTGTATTCCATGGATCTAGGACTAATACTTTTAAGTCTTATTACCTAAGAGGTACATTTCATAAAGCTGTTGCTACAAAGACAGTCATTCCTATGATGGATCTGGGCATAGAGAATTGAAAATCTTCTGGAAAGGATTCTCCATTCCAGATGCCATCAAGAATATTTGTAATTCATAGGAGGCTAAAATATCAACATTAACAGGAGTTTGGGAGAACTCGATTCCAACCTCATGGATGACTCTGAGGAGTTCAAACCTTCAGTGGAGGAAATAACTACAGATGTGATGGGAACAGTAGGAAAACTAGCATTAGAGGTGGAGCCTGAAGATGTGACTGAATAGCTGCAATCGCACAATAAAACTTGAACAGATAAGGAGTTGCTTCTTATTGATGAGCAAAGAAAGTGGTTTCTTACAGTGGAATCTACCCCTAGGAAAGATGTCCACAGTTTTGAAATAGCAAAAGATCTAGAATACCCCATAAACTTGATTGGTAAAGCAGTTTAAGAGGATTTACTCTAATTTTGAAAGAAGCTCTACTCTGGGTAAAATGCCATTAAACAGCATTGTGTGCTACAGAGGAAATCTTCTTAAGAAGAGTCAAGTAATGAGGCAGACTTCATTATTGCCTTATTTTCAGAAATTGCCACAGCCACTCCAACTTTCAACAACCACCAACCTTAACAGTCAGCAGCCATGAACACAGGCAAGACCCTTCACCAGCAAAAAAACTACAACTTTCTGATGGCTCAGATGATTGTTGGCATTTTTTAGCAATAAAGTTTTTTTTTTAATTTCTTTTTGGGACAGATTCTCACTTTGTCACCCTGCTGTGGTGTCACAGCTTACAGCAACCTCAAACTCTTGGGTTCAAGTGATTATCTTGCCTCAGCCTCCCAAGTATCTGGGACTACAGGTACCTGCCACAATGCACAGCTATTTTTAGACAGGGTCTTGTTCTTGCTCAGGCTGGTCTCAAACTCCTGAAGCTCAAGCAATCCACCTACATTGGCCTCTCAGAGTGCAGGATTACAGGCGTGAACCACCATACTTGGCCAATAAAGTATTTTAAATGAAGGTTTATACATAGAGGGAATTCTGGAAAGATGGCCGACTAGTAGCAACCCTTGGCAGAGGCTCCTGAGCAGAGGAAGAAAAACTGGATGGAATCAGATGCTATGAAGCCAAAGACAGGGAGCTGAGCCAAGAAAGAAGTTCAGCAAGCTGTAACTCCAAGGAAGAGCATTCAAGAAACCAAATTACAGGTACAATCCTATCAACTAGAGGACAAAAGAACCCTCCCCCAAGCAGGGGGCCTGCCACAGGCTATCTTCAAACAAGCAGGGAACAAAAGACCTCTCATTTTACCTTGCTGGAGAGAGCTGCTAAACTCCAGGTCTCTTTCTCCAGGGAGGTCCCACTTATGAACCTAGACACCACCCCGCCAGGCATAAAATTGAACAGATATTTCCCCCCACAAGTCCAAACTCTCAGTCCACCCTTTCCCCCTTGCATGGCTGTCTAAAGTTCTGCCCCTTACAGAACACAGAGTGTTTGGTCTTGTCCTGAGAGACCTGGGCATAGTGTGATCTGCCAACCATCAGGATGGAATCTGTGACTACTAGGGAAGAAAGAGGATGTGGAAAGAAAGGGACACTTGGTGGGAGGAGAAGCAGTCCCCTGGATATGACTATGCCTGGCCAGTGTTGACCCTCGGTTTGGGCTGTGTCTGGTGGGACAGGGTGAAGAACCCCCAGCTCTGATGGCACCCACAGTGGGAGAGTGGTTGCCCTGTATGGACTGAGTTTGGCAGACTGGGCTGGTCCCCAGCCCCTGCTGGGCCTGCAAGCAGAGGCTTGATAGGTGTGGACTGCAACCTGAGAGCAAGGGCATGATCCCCTGATTCCAACAGAACCCGTGAACAGAGGCTTACTAGGTGTGAACCAAGACCTGAGGGTTGGGTGTGGTCCACTGTCTCCTGCAGGGCTGGTGAGCAGAGGCTTACCAGGCAGTGGTCTGAGACTGACAGGCAGGGGCGTGGTCCCCTGACTACAACTGGGCTGGCAAGCAGAGGCTAGCTCTGTGTGGACTGAGACTGAAGGGTGGGACCCAGTGCCCTGATTCTAACAGAGCCTGTGAACATAGGCTTGCCAGGTAGTGGACTGAGACTGGCAGGCAGGGGCGTGGTCCCCCGATCCCAACTGGTCTGGCAAGCAGAGGCTAGTTGTGTGTGGACTGAGCCTGGAGAGCAAGGCTGGTGCCCTGACTCCAACAGAGCCTGCGAATAGAGGCTTGCCAGGCAGTGGATGGAGACTGGAAGGTGCGGGCGTGGTCCCATGATCCCAACTGGTCTGGCAAGCAGAGGCTAGTTGGATGTGAACTGAGACTGGGGTGTGGGGGTGTGGCCCCTGGCTCCAGCTGGGCCTGTGAGCAGAGAAGTGAACAACAGTGTGGAATGAGTCTGGTAGGTGGGAGTGTGGATTCCTGGCTCTAATTGTGCCATTGGAGATCCTTGAATCCCTCTCTGTTGGGCAGGGTTTGCACTGGATTGGTTGGAACCCACGACTGGGGTTGTCCACTAGAGGATATTCTGAGGTTGACCTTCAAGTTCTGTAGCAGAAAAGAACTGAAGGATTGGGGGCTGGGTGCCACAGCTGTTTGTATCTCTTTACAGTCAAGATTTAAACCTAACATGGTGGTTTCTTAGAATAGGGTAGAGGTTGGCTGATATCAAAAAGAGCTAGCTTGCACTATCTCACCAAATAGGTCCTCAAGTCTCTGGCTAAAACTCTGAAACAGGACTTTGTAAGACAAGCCACAATTATAAAGCCTAGTGTTTTGGTAAGTGCTATCTCTACTACCTGGGAATACCAATTCAATCTCACCCTGCCAGTTCTAATAACCAAAAATGGAAAATAAACATGGTGCAGACCCAACAGAAGAACTCTGGCAACATGAATAACCAGAGTAGATCAACCCCTACCCCCCAAGAAATAATAAAGGAGATACACCTGAAGGTGCCATGGATAGACAAATGGCAACAATGTCAGAAATCAACGTCAGAATATGGATTGCCAATAAGATAAATAGAATGGAAGAAAAGATAGAAATTGAATTCCAAAGAGTAGTTCTAAAGTTGTCTCAAGAAATTGATGAATTCAAAGCCCAAGTCACCAAAGATATGGACATAATGAGAAAAGAGATAGCAGAGCTCAAGGAAATGAAAAAGTTAGTTGAGGAGCTACAAAACACAGTAGAATCCCTCAGTAATAGAGTTGATCAGGCAGAAGAAAGGATCTCTGAAACTGAAGACAAAGCTTTTGAACGTTTCCAAACACTCAAAGAGGCAGATCAATGGAGAGTAAAAACTGATCATTCCCTGAGAGAGTTGTGGGATCACTTTAAAAATGAAACATTTGTCTTATAGGAATTCCCAAAGGAGAAGAGGATGGTCCTAAAGGTAAAGATGCTCTACTCCAAGAGATTTTGGAGGAGAATTTCCCAAGCATTGCAAGAGATACAGAACTTCAGATAGCAGATAGTTTCAGAATCCCAGAAAGACTCAATCCAAATAAAGCATCTCCTAGACACATTGTGATTAACTTTGCCAAAGTTAGGATGAAGGAGAAAATTCTGAAAGCAGCCAGATGTAAGAAAAGCATCACCTACAAAGGGAGAAATATCAGAATGACTGCAGATCTCTCAGCTGAAACGTTTCAAGCCAAAAGAAGATGGTAATCAACCTTCAGTCTCCTAAAACAAAACAACTTCCAGCTCAGGATCCTGTATCCAGCTAAACTGAGTTTCATTTGTGATGGAAAAATCAAATGCTTTAATGACATAGATATGTTGAAGAAATTTGCCATAGCTAAACCAGCTCTCCAGGATATTCTCAGACCCATTCTGCACAATGACCAGCACAATGCTCTACTTACAAAGTAAATTCACCCAGAAATTTTTTAACAAAATCCAACTTCCATAGTGGTGAAAGGATTAAAAATGTCCACTGGACATCCAAAAATCATGACACCCAAAATACAGCCAGGCTTATCAGTTCTCTCAATTAATGTGAATGGTTTAAATTGTCCTCTAAAGAGGCACAGGCTGGCTGAGTGAATATATAAACTCAGACCGGATATCTGCTGTATACAAGAATCTCACTAACCTTAAAGGATAAATATAGACTCAGGGTGAAGGGATGGACTTGTATATTAGAGGCAAATGGAAACCAGAAAAAAGCAGGGTTGCAATTTTAGTAGCAGATACAATTGGCTTTAAACCAACAAAGATAAAGAAAGATAAGGAAGGTCACTACATATTTGTCAAGGGAAAAACCCAACATGAAAACATTTTAATAATAAACATTTATGCACCCTACCAGAATGCTCCTCAATTCATAAAGCAGACCCTAATGGATATGAACAACTTGATATTTTCCCGCACTATAATAGTTGGAGATTTTAACAGCCCTTTGACAGTTTTGGATAGATTCTCCAAGAAGAAACTAAACAAAGAAATATTAGACTTAAACCTGATCCTGGAACAAATGGACTTTACAGACCTTTACAGAACATTTTACACTAATAAAACTGAATATACATTTTTCTCATCAGCCCATGGGTCATCCTCCAAAATAAATCATATCCTAGGACACAAGTCTAACCTCAGCAAATTTAAAAGTGTAGAAATTATTCCTTGTATCTTCTTGGACCACCATGGAATAAAAGTTGAACTTAACAGCTATGGGAATCTTCATACTCAAACAAAGTCATGGAAGCTAAATAATCTTAGGCTGAATGAGAGCTGGGTCAAAGATGAGATTAAAAAGGAAATCATCAAATTTTTGGAACAAAATGCCAATGAAGACACAAATTATCAAAGCCTATGGGATACTGCAAAGGCAGTCCTAATAGGGAAATTTGTAGCATTGGAAACCATCAAGAAAACAGAAAGAGAAAACCAACAACTTAATGGATCATCTCAAGCAACTGGAAAAGGAAGAACAGTGCAACCCCAAACCCAGCAGAAGTAAAAAAAAAAAAAAAAAAAAATCAAAATTAGGACAAAATTAAATGAAATTCAGAAGATCAATAAAACAAAAAGTTGTTTTTTTGAAAAATTGATAAACCTTTGGCCAACCTAACCTGAAATAGAAAAGTAAAATCTCTAATATCATCTATCAGAAACAATAAAGGAGAAATAACAATAGACACTTCAGAAATTCAAAAAATCCTCAATGATTACTATAAAAATCTCTATTCCCAGAAATATGAAAATCTGAAGGAAATGGATCAATACCTGGAAGCACACCACCTTCCTAGACTCAATCAGAAAGAGTTAGAAACCTTGAATAGACCTATATCAATCACTGAAATAGCAGCAACAATACAAAATCTCCCTAAAAAGAAAAGTCCGGGACCAGATGGCTTCACATCCTAATTCTATCAAAATTTTCAAGAGGAACTAGTACCTATATAATACAACATTTTCCAAAGCATAGAAAAAGAAGGAATGCTTCCCAACACATTCTAGGAAGCAAATATCACCCTGATCCCTAAACCAGGAAAGGATCCAACAAAGAAAGAAAATTATAGATCTATATCATTAATGAATACTGATGCAAAAATATTCAATAAGATCTTAGCAAATAGAATTCAACAACACATCAAAAAAATTATACACCATGATCAAGTTGGTTTTATTCCAGAGTTACAGGGTTGGTTCAACATATGCAAATCTATAAATATAATACATCACAACAATAAAATAAAAAACAAAGACCATATGATTCTTTCAATTGATGCAGAAAAGTCTTTGATAATATCCAGCATCCTTTCATGATCAGAATTCTTAAGAGAATAGGTATAGAAGGGACATTTCTTAAACTAATAGAGGCTATCTACAGCAAACCCACAGTCAATATCATATTGAATGGTGTAAAATTGAAACATTTCCACTCAGATCAGGAACAAGGCAATGATGCCCACTGTCTCTACTGCTATTCAACATAACAATGGAAGTCTTAGCCATCACAATCAGGCAAGAGAAGGTGATCAAGGGTGTACAAATAGGGTCAGAGGAGATCAAACTCTCACTCTTTGCTGATGATATGATCCTATACCCAGAAAATCCCAGGCACTCGACTTCAAAACTCTTAGAAGTGATCAAGGAATACAGCAGCATCTCAGGATACAAAATCAATACTTACAAGTCAGTAGCTTTTATATAAGCCAATAATAGTTAAGATGAAAAAACAATCAAGAACTCTATTCCTCTTACAATAGTGCCAAAAAAGATGAAATATTTGGGAACTTACCTAACAAAGGATGTGAAAGGCCTCTATAAGGAGAACTATGAAACTCTGAAAAAAGCAATAGCTGAAGATGTTAACAAATGGAAAAACATACCATGCTCATGGCTGGGAAGAATCAACATTGTTAACATGTTCATACTACCCAAAGCAATTTACAGATTTAATGCAATCCCTATTAAAGCACTGTTGTCATACTTTAAAGAACTTGGAAAAATAGTACTTGGTTTTATATGGAACCAGAAAAAACCTTGAATACAAATACATTAATCAGAAATAAGAACAAATCAGGAGGTATCACATTACCAGACTTCAGGCTATACTATAAATCTATAGTAATCAAAACAGCATGGTACTGGCACAAAAACAGAGCTGTAGATTTATGGAACAGAGTAGAGAATCAAGAGATGAACCCAGCTACTTATCACCATTTGATCTTTGACAAACCTATCAAAAATATTCAGTAGGGAAAAGACTCTCTATTTAACAAATGGTGCTGGGTGAACTGGCTGGTGACCTGTAGAAGACTGAAACTGGACCCCTACCTTTCACAATTAACAAAAATTGATTCTCACTGGAGAAAAGTTTTAAAATTAAAACATGAAACTATAAAAATACTAGAAGAGAGTGCAGGAAAAACACTTGAAGAAATTGGCCTGGGAGAATATTTTATGAGGAGAACCCCCCAGGCAATGGAAGCAACACCAAAAATCCATTACTGGGATCGGATCAAACTGAAAAGCTTTTGCACAGCCGGGAGCACAGTAAGTAAAGTGAACAGACAACCTTCAAAATGAGAGAAGACTTTTGGAAGTTATGCTTCCAACAAAGGTCTGATAACTAGAATCTACAGAGAACTCAAACTAATCAATAAGAAAAGAATAAATAACCCCATTTCTATGTGGGCAAGAGACTTGAAGAGAAACTTCTCTGATGAAGACAGGCCCATGGCCCACAAACACATGAAAAAATGCTCATCATCCTTAATCATCAGAGAAACGCAAATCAAAACTACTTTGAGATATCATCTAACTGCAGTAAGATTAGCCCATATCACAAAATCCCAAAACCAGAGATGTTGGCGAGGATGCAGAGAGAAGGGAATGCTTCTACACTGCTGGTGGGAATGCAAGCTAATACGACCTTTTTGGAAAGAAGTTTGGAGAACACTCAAGGAACTAAAAGTAGATCTACCATTTAATCCTGCAAATCCTCTACTAGGTATATACTCAGATGATAAAAAATTATTATTTTTTTATTTTTTTGCAATTTTTGTCTGGGGCTGGGTTTGAACCCACCACCTCCGGCATATGGGGCTGGCACCCTACTCCTTTGAGCCACAGGCACCGCCCGATCAAAAATTATTTTACAACAAAGACATTTGCACCAGAATGTTTATTGCAGCCCAATTCATAATAGCCAAGACATGGAAACAGCCCAAGTGCCCATCAACCTATGAATGGATTAACAAATCATGGTACATGTACACCATAGAATACTATGCAGCCATTAAAAAAAGAAGGAGGCTTCACATCTTTTATGGTTACTTGGATGGAGCTGGAAAATATTCTTCTTAGTAAGGTATCTCAAGAATGGGAAAAAAAGTATCCAATGTACTCAATACCACTATGAAATCAATATATAACCACCTACACATTCATATGAATGGCAAAACATAACTATAGTCCAGAAAGTAGAAGGGAAGAGGAGAGAGAGGAGAGGGAAGGGGGAATATGGGAGGAGGGAGGGCATTTAGGGGGACCTCACCTAAGGTGCATGATGCAATGGTACATTTCAAAACTATTAAGAAATGAGTATAATTGTGATGGATGTGTTACTTAGTTCAATGTAAGCATTTCACATTGTGTATTGAAGCAGTACCCTGAACCCCATAAATGCATCAATGTACAAAGTTACGATTTAATAAAAAATAATTTAAAAATAGAATTAAGTATGATAAATTTTATTCAACTGTCTTTCTAAACAGCTTCCTTACTTTACCAAAGAAGGAAAAAGACTGAGTGAAGGTAGAATTCAAAGTGTTTTAGCAAAATAAACACCAAGAATGATATGAATCAAATATGTAACTGAGACGTATTAAAAAAAGTAGAAATCAAATAGATGCTAAAATACATCTAAGCTAAATTAAAAATACTCAAGTATTTTTAGTATCTATGACATGAAGGTGAAAAAACTTTTAACAGCTTACCTTCATAAAAGGAGTCATCTTGATCTCACTTTTTATTATTTTATATTTTGCCGAAGTGTGAAATAGCATATTACTTAGAAAATAACCTACAGAAATACATAGAGATACACACACAGATACATATACAGACATATATACATAGATGTGCATGAGGCAATTTCAACAAATCCTGTAATTGAAAGGAAGACTGGAAAAGTTAACTAATGAAACAATGCTGGAATCTTTTCTTCCAGGTAAAGAATGATAACTATATTGCTTTTAGATGCCAGTAAAAATTCAGTAACACCAGATGCTACTATAGATAGTATGGCTAATTAAGATTTAATGTACTTTTCTGCTTCAACAATTAAATGGGGAGGGACTATAGGGAATTGCTTTATATTACTAGGAAAATGATATAATGATCAGAAAAGTGAAAATAAATTCCATGAAAAATTATTTGCTTTCATTTGTTTAAGGAACATTTTCACATAAGAAAATTCTCTTTCATTTGGAATTTAAAATTTATGTTGTAGATTTTAGTGTTTTCAGAGTAAGAAGATTCTGGACAAGCCAGATGTCAAGACCATCTAGGAAATCTACATTTACAGGAATAAATAGAAAAGGTGCTAGAGCTTGGCAGCCATTTTCTTACAGTTTGATTTAGCAGCATCTAACAGAGATGGCAAGTTCTATCACGCACCTTTAACTACCAAATTCACAGAATAAACAGAAGGTTTACCATGGGAGGCAGAGAATGATCAGACTACATCCTCCAGTTACTCTTCCAGGAAAACAGCATGTGTCGTCTAAAATTGCTATGGGAACCTGGGAGCTCATCAGAAAAATTGAGCTTTTGTTGAATATCTTCTTTAATATCCTATGCCACAACCTCCACAGTAAACAAAAGGTTTATGTGCAAACATCCATCTAACTACAAACAAACATTAACATTAAAATGAAGCATAATGACATTAAAGTTTATAATTTAATTATGGGACTGAATTCATATTAAGCTTGTAAGTAGTTTCAATGCATGCTTTTGTTTGCATATCCTACTGATTTTAACATATTCTATAAATTAAAATGAATAAAGGAAAAGATAGATTTGTATTCCAGTTCTTTTCTTCTTGTAACATAAAACACAAAGGATTATGCTTTTACATATTTCTTTCTCAAAAATGGCTTGTTAGGGTTAGAGTTAGGGTAGTGCCTGTGGCTCAAAGGAGTAGGGTGCCGGCTCCCTATACAGGAGGTGGCGGGTTCAAACCCGGCCCCTGCCAAAACAAAACAAAACCAAACAAACAAACAAAAAAAACTCAGTTAAAAAATGGCAGCTTTCCTCTAAACATTCAGCACCATCAGCCATCAAAACTAAAACTATTAAAGAAGGTAGTAAGAGAAGGGGAGTTGGACACCTCAATAAACGTGAAATTAGAAACAATAACTTAAGCCTCACTATAATATTTCCTTCTATGAAACATTTATATTACCTTTCAGAAATGTAGGATTTGATTGAGAATTTGATTTAGGTTCTTCTAAATCATCTCTCTCATTTACAGGTTGTGTAACTTTGGGGTAAATCAAAAACATTCCTGGCCTTTGTTTCACAGACTTAACACTGAACCACAATTTCTTATTTTCTTCAACTAATGCTACAGTGCAGTCAGTATCTATTCATGACAATAAACTGATTGAAATATTAACAGATACTTCATCAGAGAAGACATAAAAATGGCAAGTAAATATACAAAAAGTTATCCTAAATCTTATGTCAGCAGGGAAGTGTAAATTACAACAAAAATGAGAAACCACTACATAATTATTAAAATTGCTAAAATCCAGAACACTAACAACACCAAACGCTGGTGAGGATATGAAGAAACAAGAACTCTCATTCATTGCTAGTGGAAATGCAAAATGGAACCACCACTTTGGAAGACAATTTGGCCGTTTCTTATAAAACTAAACATATTCTTAACATACAATCCAGCAATTGTGCTCCTAGGTACTGACCCAAAGGAGCTAAAAACTTAAATACCCACAAAAAACCTGCACATGGAAGGTATAGTGACCTTACTTATACTTATCAAAGCTTGAAAGGAATCAAGATGACTTATAGGAGGGAAATAGATAAATAAACTGCAGTACATTATAGAATCTGTGTATTATTCAATGCTAAAAAGAACTGAACTATCTAGAAATGAAAAGGCATAGAGGAACATTAAATTTATATTACTTAAGTAAAAGAAGCCAATGTGAAAAGACTACAAATGTATGATTCCAAGTAGAAGATATTCTGGAAAAGTAAAAATAGGAGAACAGAGGATTTTTAGGGAAATGAAAATACTCTGTAAAACAATGGTAGATACATGCAACCTGTGAAATGTACAAGAGTGAACTCTCGTATAAACCATGGTCGTGGTTGATGGTGATGTGTCTTTGTAGGTTCATGTACTGTGACAAATACACCACCCTGGTGGTGGATATGGATAAGAGGGTACACTATGCAATGTAAAGTCCATTAAGAAAATAAATAAAGTATGGTCATCCTATTTAAAAATGATTTCTACAACAACCAATTATGTCAATATAGTATTAGGAATTCTTTCCAGTATTAGACAAAATTAAATGATTGGCTTCTAAAGGTGAACATCTATTAAAAACATCTCTAAAACACAACAAGAGGAAAACCAAAATGTATTTAAAACTTGAACTGTTCCTTCTAGGTTCTCTTCTGTCTCTTCAGCTATGCCTAATATTAAGTCTTTCATCTTAAAGGCAGCAATGAACATTTCTGGGGATAACATAAAGCTATAAGCTAATAAAAGTTTTGTGTAGATATGTGTATACATGGTACAGAAAACTATCAAAATAATCAAGATTGTGTATTGGGGGGAGAAAGGAGAGGAGAGATGCCAGTTTTCAACACTGGTTGTCAAGCCTTCCAGGTAACCACAAGGACTGCATCCACGGTGCCGGGCTGAACTGACCTGTGAACCAGAGCTTCGCGCTTCAGTTCTCCCTCTCCTACTGACTCAATAGATCATCCGGGCAGGACATGTAATCTCTCTCTGCTTCATATCTGAACTGGACTCTAGCTGACTGTTCACATGGAGAACCATACAATCATACTGTAATCTGCACTTTGTTGCACTGTCTGAGAGGTAGAGAAAATGGCAGAGTCCTTCCATGAATTTGATATTTTAATAAAAGTAAAATTCTGTTTTAAATTCTGCTTATAATTGTTATTGCCAAAAATACAGAGAAAGTACTGTAAATTCATGTATTAAATAATTATTATGTGAAATATAAGACATTTTGGAAAGTAAAACTCTTATACTAAGTGTTAGTTTCTTAGTAAGTCTTCAAAGTACAGTGCCATCAGATGGATGGAAAAGGAATTCAATGAACTTTATGGTCTCTTCCCAAACTAAAGATTCTATAACTATGAACTAGACTATACAAAATGTAAAAGACAAACCCACACTAAAAAATGCCAAGAAAGTATATTGCAAAAAAAAAAAATACTAAAAAAGGATATTTGACTGAAACATTGTATTTTCTTGATTGTATACTTCTGATTTAAGTTACTGAAAATCTATAAAGAGAAAATACTTACCAAGTTGCTACTTTTATGTAAACACATAGCTAAAGATAGGAAAATAGATACAGCAATGCTACTAAGCTTTATTTAATAAATCATGTCATATTAAAACAATATCCATTTATTTCAGGTTTTGTTCTATGCCTTCTTGTTAAACTTGAAATCAGTAATATGATATTCTTTATATATGAAGATAAAAATTAATCATTTAGAATATGTTAATAATATATTAACTAAGTATTTTCCCAATGATCACATTAGACTGACAAGCTATTTGCATAAACATACTTAGTATTTCTATAACTGAAAGCATGAAGGATGTCTGAATGTAAGCATGCACTATCTATAGCCCTGAACAGTAAAATTTTATTAAAAGTAAACCAGTACAATTCCATAACCTCTTCAATGTCACGTGATAATCACCTACACTCCCTAAAGCAGGAATAGCAGTGCTAACAGATTATCTATTAACTTTTTAATACTATGAAGTCCTATTATAGTTCAGAGTATCTAGATTATTCCCTCATCAACTTATTGCAACAGTTGAAAGTGGCAAATAACTTTTTCAAATATATACCAATATAATTACTCTAAACTTTCTCAATATGAACAGCTCTTAAAATATTCATCGGTATTGTCTTTTTTTTTTTTTTTTTTTTTTTTTTTTGAGACAGAGTCTTACTTTGTCGCCCTGGATAAAGTAGAGTGCCATGGTGTCACAGCTCACAGCAACCTCAAACTCTTGGACTTAAGTGATTCTTTTGCCTCAGTCACCCAAGTAGCTAGGATTACAGGTGCACCACAATATCAGCTTTTTTTTTAAGAGAGAGGTCTCACTCTGGCTCAGGCTGGTCTCAAACTCCTGAGCTCAGGCAATCCACCCACCTCAGCCTCCCAAAGTGCTAGGATTACAGGTGTGAGCCACTGCACCCAGTCCCATATTGTCCATTATTAATAAAACTTGCCCACCATCTATGTGGCTGTGTATGTTTATCCTTGAATATATGCATAATTGTCATTGAGATCAGTTTTCATAATGAATAGTCTCAAATTCAGAAGAATTCTTAACTGCTTACTATAATAACATTTCCTAGTATTGAGTCAGTTACCTACTACTCTAAAAAGGCTGGAAGACATGACAGGAGTTTTAAAGAAAAATGCTAAATATTAGAATACATAAGCAAAATGATGAATCTTTAAATTTCATTTGCAACTTAATTAGTCCAAGTCAAGCTACTCCCAAGGAAAGCTACATGATCATGATATAACTTTATATAGCAGTCAGCAGCCTCTGTAAACATACTTCATTCTGCTAGACTATACTTTAATTCTGCCATTTTATTAAACAGATTCTGACCCTTATTTACTGAACTTCCTGCCCCTCATAAAAAGAACTAGATGAAAATAAAAAACACAGCAAAAAGAGGCAAGTCTCACTGAAAAATGAGCTATGTTACAAAAATATATTTTCTTCAAGTTGACAAAAAACTTGAAGCCCATTTCCCCATAGGGCCAAAGTTATAGTTATAAACAGTATTAAGACTTCCAGACTAGTATATAAAATTTAATATGAGCCTTAATTTAATGTGTTCTTAGTTGAACAATAGAACACTGCTGAATTCTTTTTTTTGAGACAGTTTCACTTTGTAGCCCTTAGTAGAGTGCTGTGGTGTTATAAAACTCACGGTGTCTCAAACTCTGGGGCTCAAGTGATTCTCTTGTTTCAGCCTCTTCCAAGTAGCTGGGATTATAGGTGCCTGCCACAATGCCCAGCTATTTTTAGAGATAGGGTCCCACTCTTGCTCAGGCTGGTCTTGAACTGCTGAGCTCAAGCAATCCACCCGCCTTGGCCTCCCAAGTGCTAGGATTACAGGTGTGAGGCACCATGTCCAGCTTTGAATTCTTAATTCTAGGTAATTGGGGGTCATTGGGAACAGGAGTAGCAAAGGGCAGTGATTACTATTACTGTGACTAGTAGGAGTAATAATAACAGCTATCAAATAAAGGCTTTACATAGTCTGCTTCATTTTCATAATTACTCTATGAAATAGGAATTGTTATTTACATTCTACAAGTTAAAAACTGAACTTTGAAAAATTAAGCGACTTGCCTAAGGTCATACAGATGAAAAGTGGCCGAGTCCCTGCACTCATACCAAGTCCACTTAACTTTCACAGTCCACACTCTCTACCACTTTGTCACACCTCCAGGGTTCAATATACCCAATTGCTGGCTTGACACACCCACAGTTCAGTGGTTAAGGCACCAGCCATGTAATACCAGGGCTGGAGGGTTCAAACCTGGCCTAGGCCAGCTAAACAACAATGACAACAACAACAAAATAGCTGGGATAGTGGTAGGCGCCTGTAGTCCCAGCTACTTAGGGGGCTGAGGCAAGGGAATTGCTTAAAACCTGGAGTTTGAGGTTCCTGTGAGCTACTAAGGGCGATATAGTGAGACACTGTATTTTTTGCCTTCCCCCAATCAAAATTTCCAATCCTTCGATAAAAGTGACACCAGCTACATATTATAAGATACCACTCTGATATAATTTACACTGGATATAAATGAACCAATCCTGCAGGAAGTAGCATTTTCATCTTTTAAAAAAGAGGCAACTGGCTGGGTTCAGTGACTCACACCTGTAATCCTAGCACTCTGGGAGGCTGAGGCAGGTGGACTGCTTGAGCTCTGGAGTTCTAGACCAGCCTGAGCAAGAGCGAGACCTCATCTCTACTAAAACAGAAAAACTAGCCAGGTGTTGTGGCAGGTGCCTCTAGTCCCAGCTACTCAGGAGACTAAAGCAAGAGGATTGCTCAAGCCCAGAGTTTGAGGAAGCTATGTTGCCATAGCACTCTACCCAGAGGGTGACAGAGTGAGACTCGGTCTAAATAAATAAATAAAACAGAAGACAACTCAATTGAACTAATTTAATTCAATTTGGTACATTAAGTAATAGAGCAAAAGTAAGGAGATCAGCATGCACTGGGAAGGTAGGAAGGAGATCAGCTCTACTTAAGAGGACACCTACACTGGGTGGCGCCTGTGGCTCAACCGAGTAAGGCACCAGCCCCATATGCCGGAGGTGGTGGGTTAAAACCCAGCCCCAGCCAAAAACTGCAAAAAAAAAAAAAAAAAGGGCATCTACACTTCTCTGACTGGCATCTTTGCTTTTGTTGAAATATCTCTACTTCATTTAATGTGATTCTGATAGGGTCATCAATCATGTACCCTCTTTCCCCAACACATTTTTCCCTTAGAGATTACTAATTGTCACTGAGGAAAACATCAGTAACTCATAATGGTATAAAATCTAGAGCTAAGGAATGATATGACAGCACATACTTAGTCCATAGAGAGACCCTGTCAGAGAATAAAGCCAATACCCAGGAAAGCAGAACCAAAAGGTGCCCACACAGAACCCCTGGATCCTTGAACCCATGTATTCTGCCATTGTTGAGGCTACAGATTCACTTTTCTGTGAATCTTGTAGATAAGTTCCTGGAAAGTCTTCTTTTTACATTAATAAAGCACTGTGAAAATGTCATTTCACTCCCTCCTGGCCTGTGTGATTTCCATTTGAGAAGTCTGCTGCTAGCTGAATTGGAGTCTTTTATGTGTTATGTGTTTCTGTTCTATTGCATTGTTTTAGAATCCTCTCTTTGTCCTTGACCTTTAAGCGTTTTATTATTATATGCCTTGAGATAGTTTTATTTGGGTCAAATCTGTTTGGTGTTCACTGACCTTCCTGTGCCTGGGTATTTCTATCTTTAGCAAGTTTTAGAAACTTTTTACTAACTTTTTTCTGTTTTACTTCTTTGAATAAGTATTTTACTTCTTGTTCTCCTTCACCTCTCTTTGAATACCATTAATTTTTAGATTTGGTCTTTGAGGTAATTTTCCATATTATTTTAGGTGATCTTAGTTGCTTTTCATTCTTTTTGCTCCTCTGTGTAATTTTAAATAGTTTGCCTTCAAACTCACTGATTCCTTCCTCTGCTTGATATATTCTGCTGTTGAGAATCTCCAGTAAAATTTTCAGGTCAGTAACTGTATTTCTCAGTTCTAAGATTTCTGTTTGATGTGGTCTTATTTTAATCTCTAGTATTTCTCTGATAAATTTCTGAACTGCTTTTCTGTATTATCTTGGTGATCACTGGGTTTCCTTAAACCTGCTCTTTTGCATTCTTGGTCGCAGAGATCACATGCCCATCTTATTCGGGCAGTCCCTGGCTTAGTCCTTTGGGGGAGGTCATGGCTCCCTGTTTGTGGTTGTTTGTTGTGGATGTCTATCTGTGTCTTTTCATTTACTTATTCTAGTCTTCTCTATCTGGCTTTTTAGATTTTTATTGGATATGTTTGCTCATTTAAAACATGTCCCCATTGATTTCTATTCCCTTTCTAAGAATATTTTATACAGCAAAGCTATCTTTCCAGTTGAAGAGGTAGCATTTTCCCAAACAAAAGCTAAGACAATCACTACCACCAGTTCTGTCTGATAAGAAATGCTAAAGGAAATTCTTCACTCTGAAAGAAAAAAACCTTTACGATGCAAAATTTAAGTACAAAGACAACCCCAGAATCCTCTAATATAGTAAGTTTGGTGTATAATCTACTCATAATTCTACTATGAAGCCTAAAAGACAAATCTATGAAAAACAATAAAAGCTACAACAACCTGCTCAGAGATAGGCAATATAAAAATATATGAATTGAAACAAAAAGTCAAAATGTTGAAAGGATGGAGTTAAAGTGCAGAGGTTTTTTGTTTTTGTTTTTTTTTTCTTGGTTTTCATTCTTATATAGACCATGATATAATTTTTTATGTGATCTAAGGTAAATTGTTATCTCTTTAAAATATCTTGTTAAATTTATGATGTTTTTGTATGCCTCATGGTAACCACAATACAAAAACCTACATGGCCAGACAATTAAGTCCACCAACTTGTCCTAGAAAAAAATGCTACATAACTTATTGCTGAATATCACTATAGTCACCTTTAAAATGCTTCCCTGAGGAAGCTATGCACTAATGTCAACACCTAGTTCACCCTTTAAAGCAATTTTGGAACTCTTTTCTGAAATGGTTATCAGATCTGTCACTGTATGTGGTCTGATAATTAAGCTTGTGAACACATCCTTTCAATGACCATAGTGATATTCAGCAATGAAGTATGTAGCACTTTTTCTGGGAGTAGGTTGTGAACTTAATTGCCCTACCTCATACAATAGATACATCAAAAAAAAAAAAAAAAAAAAAATCAACTAATTAAACCTTACAACAAGAGAAAATAACTTAACCACATAAGGTGATAGTGAATAGAAGGAAGAGAGAAGCTACAAAACCACCAGAAAGCAAGCAACAAAATGGCAACACTAAGTCCTTAGTTATCAATAAAAACACTGGTTAAAAATACTCAATTCTCCAATTAAAAGGTAGACAGTGACTGGATAAAGACCCAAGACCTAACTATGGGCTGCCTATAAGAAATCCACCTCACCTACAAAGACATACACAGGCTGGAAGTGAAGGAATGGAAAAAATATTCCATATAGTAGAAACCAAAAAAGAACAGGAAGACTTTTGCCTATATTATGTAAAACAGATTATAAGTCAAAGACTATAAAAACACAAAAAGAAGCTCACTAAATAATGATGAAAAGGTCAGTACAGAAGAGACTATGACAATTATAAATATCTATGCTCCCAGCACTAGAGCTTCCAAGTTAATATAATCTAAAGAGAGAAAAAAAACACAATATAATAACAGCAGAGGACTTAACTTCCCATGTTCAGTAAGGGACAGATCATCTAGACAGAAAATCAACACAGAAACATTAGCCATAATCTACACACCACACAAAATAGGCCAAACTGACATTTACAGAACCTTTCACGCAGCTGTGAAAGAACACACATTCTTTTTATTAGCACATGAAACATTCTCTATTATAGACCATATTTTTGTCAACACAAATCTAAACAAATGTCTGTTCACAAAAGTAGAAATCATATCAAGTAATTTTTCTGACCACAATGGAATAAAACAATCTCAAGGAACTAGAAAAGAATAGCCAAACCCAAATAGTAGAAGAGAAGAAATAATAAAGATCAGAGCAAAAATAAATAAATTTATAATTAAAAAGCAATACATAGCATCAACAAAACAAAAAGTTGGTTTTATGAAAGGTAAAAATGAACAAATTTTAGTTAGACTAAGTAAAAAAGAAAGAAGACCCAAATAAAATCATAAATGAAAAAAGAGACACAGAAATACAAAAAATCATTAGAGATTATCATCAACACCTACTGCTAACTAATTGACAAACCTGGAAGAAATGAATAAATTCTTGGACATATACAACCTGACAATGTTGAACTATAAAGAAACAGAAAACCAGCTGGGCACAGTGGTTCGGGCACATAATACAAGCATTCTAGGAGACCGAGGTGAGAGGATTCCTTGAGCAAGAGCCAGACTCTACCTCTACAAAAAACAGAAAAAGCAACCAAGTATTGTGGTGTGTGCCTGTAATCCCAGATGTCAGGAAGTTGAGGCAAGGGGATCCCTTGAGCCCAAAAGTTTGAGGATGCAGTGAACTACAATGACACCACTACACTCTACCCAAAATGACAGAGCAAGACTCTATCTAAAAAAAAAAAAAAAAAAGGAAAGAAAAGAAAAGCTCAACAAACAATGAATAATAAGATCTGAGCTTTAATAAAACGTCTCCCATTAAAGAAAGCAGATGATGGCCTCACTGCTGAATTCTACCAGACATTTAAAGAAAAACAAATACCAATTGTACTCAAACTCTTAAAAAACAATTGAAGAGAGAATACCACCAAACTCGTTATATGGGGCCAGTATTATCTTGATAATAAAACTAGAAAAAGAGACAACAAAAAAGAATACTATAGGCCAATATCAGTTCATCAATGATGAATATAGATACAAAAATCCTCAACAAAATACAAACAAAATTCAACAACACATTAACAGACCATTACATTATGATCAAGTGAGATTCACTCTAAGGATGCAAGGAGGGTTCAATATATGCAAATAAATTGATACATCACATTAACAAAACCAGTAACAGAAACCACATGAGTTCAATAGACAGTGAAAAAGCATTCAATAAACTTCAATATCTTTTAATGATAAAAGTCCTCAACAAACTAGGTATAGAAGAAACATACCTCCTCATAATAAATAGGCTATATATGACAAACCCACAGTCAGCATCATACTGAACAGAGAAATACTGAAAGCCTTTACTGTAAGATCCAGGACAAGACAGGGATGCCAACTTTCACCTAATTGCTAAAGCAATTAGGCAAAAGAAAAAAAAATAAAGGGCATCCACATTAGAAAGGAAAAAGTCTAAAATTAGCTTTGTTTGCAGAAAAGCCTTATTCCCATGTCTGGAAAAACCTGAACTCTACCACAAAACTCTTGAACTGATAAACAAATAAAACAGCAGAATACAAAATCGACATACGAAAATTGGTGGCTTTTTTTACACGCATATGCCAATAGTGAACAATCTGAAAAAGAAATCAAGGAAGCAATCCTGGAGACTTTACCTCTTTCATGTTTACATGGATGGAGCTGGAACATATTCTTCTTAGTAAAGTATCTCAAGAATGGAGAAAAAAGTATCCAATGTACTTAGCCCTAGTATGAAACTAATTTATGGCTTTCATATGAAAGCTATAACCCAGTTATAACCTAAGAATATGGGGAAGGGGGAGAGGGAAAAGAGGGAGGGGAGAGGATGAGCGGAGGGAGGGTGATTGGTGGGATTACACCTGTGGTGCATCTTACAAGGGTACATGTGAAACTTAGTAAATGTAGAATATAAATGTCTTAACACAGTAAGTAAGAAAATGCCAGGAAGGCTATGTTAACCATTGTGATGAAAATGTGTCAAATGGTCTATAAACCAGTATATGG
>CAUYPK010106649.1:0-24232 GCA_963574355.1 Loris lydekkerianus
GACATATGAAAAAATGCTCATCATCTTTAATCATCAGAGAAATGCAAATCAAAACTACTTTGAGATATCATCTAACTCCAGTAAGATTAGCCCATATCACAAAATCTCAAGACCAGAGATGTTGGCGTGGATGTGGAGAAAAGGGAACACTTTCTACACTGCTGGTGGGAATGTAAATTAATATGTTCCTTTTGGAAAGATGTTTGGAGAACACTTAGAGATCTAAAAATAGATCTGCCAGTCAATCCTATAATTCCTCTACTCAGAAGGTATATACTCAGAAGACCAAAAATTACATTATAACAAAGATATTTGTACCCGAATGTTTGTTGTAGCCCAATGAATAATTTCTAAGTAATGGAAAAAGCCCAAGTGCCCATCGATCCACGAATGGATTAATAAACTGTGGTATATGTACACCATGGAATATTATGTAGCCTTAAAGAAAGATGGAGTCTTTACCTCTTTCATGTTTACATGGATGGAGCTGGAACATATTCTTCTTAGTAAAGTATCTCAAGAATGGAAGAAAAAGTATCCAATGTACTCAGCCCTATCATGAAACTAATTTATGGCTTTCACATGAAAGCTATAACCCAGTTATAACCTAAGAATAGCGGGAAGGTGGAGAGGGAGGGGAGGGAGCGGGGAGGATGGGCAGAGGGAGGGTGATTGGTGGGATTACACCTCCGGTGCATCTTACAAGGATACATGTGAAACTTAGTAAGTGTAGAATATAAATGTCTTTACACAGTAACTAAGAAAATGCCAGGAAGGCTATGTTAACCCGTGTGATGAAAATGTGTCAAACGGTCTATAAAACCAGTGTATGGTGCCCCATGATTGCATTAATGTACACAGCTATGATTTAATAATAAAGATTTTTATTTGGCGAATTAATGGGAAAACTGTAAAAATGTTATACTCAGTTCAAAGGAGACTCTAAAGAATAGATATATTCGTAACTAGACGAGTAATATTAAAATGAACATTCAAATGGATGCAAAGCTGGGTTTTCCATAGAAGACTGCACAGAATTTATTTACATGTCTCTAGGCAAGAATGCTTTTGCATTGCTATCAGTTATCTACAAAACGCAGAATTACAAATTAACTTCCATTGAATTAGCTAACCCAGACCAGTGTGCTCTAGACAATGTATAGTTTTCTGCTGAAGCACAGATATTTCAGTTCTATTGACCAAGTGAGTTACCTGTATAAATGCAAAGAACTTCTCTAATTGTGGACCAAAAAGTTCACAGTGTTAGGGGGGTTCTGGGTGTGATGGAGGCATGTGTCAGGGGCTGCAGGGCAGGCTTCATGGAGGAATTGATGCTGGAGTCATGTTAAAAGATGGGCAGACAGCAGGGAGGAAGGCACACCAGAAAGAGGAAACTTATCAGTAAATGTGGACTTAGTTACAAGTAATAGAAACTGACATGAGTTTATTTAAGCAAGAAGTAAAGATTTATTATATGGTCACAAGGTGTCTCATGGACCTAGAAGCAAGGGTGAAGAAGTGCCTAGAAGCAGGGACCCAGCAGCTATGGTGCGGGCCCCCAATTCCCCCATGTTTGCTCATTGCTGAGTTGTTTCTTTCTCTTGTCAAAGGTAAAGCAGGAGCTAGTTAGAGCTGTAAGGATAGACTTTATTCAGTAACAACCGGTGCAACCCAAGTGAACTGAACTCAACCTTGACTTGTGCAGAGGTGCCTGGGCATTTCATTAATTAATTAATTAATTAATTCAAAGGGGGTAAGAAGGGAGTAGAGATGGGGAACAAGCTTGAGGGCTTGAGTAGAGGCTGTTTTTTATTTTATTTTATTATTATTATTTTTTAACTCTTGTTGCATCTCCTACAGCAGATAACAATACAAGTTAGAGCCCCTGGGTTGGGAGAGTTTGCATTTCAAAGAGATGGCTCTGAGAAGCCCCTGAGAAGACAATTCTGAGAGGTGGAAGATCTACATTTTAAAAGGGGAGAAAAAAGATTTACAACTGTAGCTGCTCTAAGTGGGATGAGGTGGTAAGGGTTTGGAGTCCTGTCTATTACCAGGTTTTTGCTGGAATGAAGATAAATTCTCCTGGCAGCACCAAACTTTCTCAGTGGGCGCACAAATGCAGGAAGGATCATCCTAAAGATGTAGCCTCGAGTGGTTAGTGTTCACTCAAGTCTCTAGTGTGGAGGTGGACAAAGCATTTGTGCTGAGAGTCTACAGTTTTAAATAGGCCAAAGTGAGGCCTAGTTGAAAAGAGACCTCAGAGAAGCCTGTTCTAAAGTTTGGTCAAAAAGAGAGTCTTTGTCACAGTCTCCTCACAGACTGGCTCCTTTTGTTTTCCAGTCCAGGCGGCTGTATGAGGGGGAGGAGGCTGCTTTAGTTCCCTCAGAGGCAGAGCCTGAGACAGGGATCTGGATCACCTGTTGGGGAAGGGCTCTCAGGTGAAGGTGGAAGACACATGAGAGGGAAGTGAGGCTGAGCAAGGACATGTCCTGCCCCTGGTGCAGGGGCCTTCGGGATGCAAGCCCACTGCAGGGCTGTTGTATCCTGAGGGCCATCGGCTGGAGCCAGGCTGGCTCTCTGCACAGCAGGTGGTTTTCCAGATCAGGAGTAGCACTGGCATGTTGGCAGCCAACACAGCACCTGCAGACTGGGTGCACCTGCCCTCATGCAGGCATCCGGCCAGGGCACCACCACACACCATGGCTGCCATCTGCAACTACTTTATTTGAGATCCTAGTCAATCTGAGCTTGGAATCTCTTACATCAATTTTGAGGGTGGGAGCTCTTTGGTTAGCCCCAGTGATTTTGGAGTGCACACCAAACCAGTCATCTGGAGGCCAGGGCCACTGATCCAGTCTTGTGGGTGGTAGCAGGGAAGTTGGTAAATTGCACAAAGCTCCAGAGACACTGTTCCTGCTGTAATCTATGTGGTTGTGGCCCACGGTTGCCATTCACATAGGACATGATGTGTAAGGTACCCCTGGAGTAAGCACCATAAGGGCCCTAGTAGGAGGGGTTGAAGAGCATTTCCCAGATACAAGGTTGGACACATCAGCAGGATCCAGAGCACAGAGGGCTTTTATTCCCCATTAAGTATTTTACCCATGTTCTTCCACATAAGTGGGGGAGTTGGCAGAGAAATGCCCAAAGGGGACAAAATTATAAGGGGGCTTTTAATTCAGTGCTCTGACTCACTTGGTGAATACTGAACTATATCTTCCTCATCAAAACTTTTCTGCCCTGTGTTCTGTTCCCTTGATCTTCTGTCTCCTGCACAAGAGCTAGTTCACCTGATGACACACTGACGTGTTAGCAGCAAACACACACTCTGGCAACCATTGCTCTCAAAGTGCCTTTCCTTGAAGGAGAGACTCTAACTGGAGGAATGCCAAGCTCTCTGGGGACAAGGTTTCCAAGGAGGCCTTAGGAGCCTGTCACATTCACTGGTCAGACTGCCCTGTGGCGGAGCATACCACCTCCGTCTCTGTCCTGTCAGTGGGAGCCCCACCCATGGGCCATGAGGCAATATTACCACCAGGTGGCAGTGGCGCCACATCCTTAAATAGTCACATATCATTGGGGGCGGTCAGGGAGGGTTTGTTTTTGCATGTCCCTGACCTCCCCTGCCATTGATTTGGCCTTAAGAAACTCTTCAGTAGACAGCTGACTTTGTGTAAATAAAAGAGGGTATGAAGGATGAAGCCCAGGCTGTGGAGCCACCAATAACATGGGAATTACGGCTCTGTCACTTGGTGGCAGCAGGCCTTGAGCAAGGGGCTTGATTTGTGCCTCTGTTTCCTCCCTATAGAGCATAGGTGTGATAAAGTCCCGGGGTCATAACCAATTGTGTCACTGCAGCAACTTTCAAAGTAAGCTCCAATATTCTCGAATCATGATGTATTGAGGGCTTATTATGTTTCAGGCTTGCTTTGCATGTATTAACTCATTTACTCTGCAGAGGAGCCTGTGAGGCACATCTTATAACCACCCTCGTTTTCCAGATGGGGAAACTGAGGCATGGAGCAGTTCAGTACCTTGTCCAATGTCACACTGCTAATATAAGGCAGAGGTGGGATTCAAACCTAGGCAGGCTGCTTCAGAGCCCCTTTCACTTATCTATTAATACTTGGCTATCACACTAACACCAAGTGCTCCCACATTGCAGTCGCTAGCTGCAGACGTGGCAGAGACTGTTTCCTGAGGAAAAGAAAAGATAGTAAAATCAGAAGAAATACAAAGAGAGATGCTTCTTCATCAGACCACCCAAAGCCTCATTCACTGTCTACAGTTCATGATGTGGCCCTACAACTCACAGAGTCTTCTGCCAGATGTAAATGTCTGCTGCATCTGGAAGAAACAGCTTCCACCACCCTGCAAATTACTTCCATGCCAGATGAGAAGGGTCCCTGCAGGCTGGCTCCGTAGAGTATGCAGGAATTTGGAGGGAGACATTGCTGGCTCTCCTCTGGAGCCATCACTGCTCTCTGGTGCCCATCCTGAGCATCTAAAACACATCTCCTAATCCCCCTTCACATAGCTGCATGTGTCCTTGCATTTCCGGCAGGCTGGTGATGATGTGAAGGATGGCAGGTGACTCCTGAGCACCCTCAGTGTTGGGCTCACTGTCTCCGCAGCTGTCGGAATGTCTTTGCCTGGTGCTGCCCTCACATCATAGGACCAGCTGCAGAGGCCTCCTGCTCTGGAGTCCCTCAGCGCAAGTACCCCCTGGTTGCCAAGCAGAAGAGCCCTTACCCAGAAGCCAAGTCTGTGCTCTCTCAGATACAGTGTTTCCCTCTCCTGCCGCAGGCTGTGGGGTAGCCGTGCTCCACCTGAGTGTCCAGGCCCCCTCTGCCCACAGCCTTCCTTGTCTTTGTCTTCCTGGTCATGCTCAGTGGGGAGGCTCTTTGGGTCTCTCCTGGAAGAGTGGAGCAAGTATGGCTACCAGATTTAGCCAATAAAAATATAGGTCACCCAGTTAGAATCAAGTCTTAGGTACATGGTAAGTACTTTTTTAGTATAAGTATATCCTAAATATTGCATTTTATTTGACCTAAATATCTAGGTGTGAGACCCTCTCTGGGATCCCTCACTTGTGTGGGGCCACTCTTGTAATCTTTGCATCCCATAGTTTCCATCTGATAAAAGGACAATTTATGGGGGAGGGGGACAGTCCTTTCCTCTCTTGCTGCCTTTTGACCTTCTAGAGCAGTGGTTCTCAACCTTCCTGATGCCGCAGCCCTTTAACACAGTTCCTGTGGGTTGCGACCCCCAGGTTGAGAACCGCTGTTCTAGAGGCTCTCCCCACCTTGGCCCTGAGAATCTCCCTCTCCTAGGAAGCAAGAGAAACTGACCCTGACCTATGTCACAGTTCTTTGAAGTTTATAGACTACCTATAAATTTCATGCCCAGAGTTCTTCAGGTTCTTACAACTCAAAGTTGACATTTGAAATTTAACAGCCAAGCCAAGATTTCCACTATGGTCTCCCGACTCTGCCATAGCAAACCTTCTCTGCGGGAAGTCTTTCCTGTTGGGGCCAAGGAAGAGGCAGGACACAGGAGGAAACACAGAACACATTTTCAGGCATTTCTGCAGCACACAGAGGGTCTCATTTAAATCTGCCCACTGTTCCATCCTTATTTCTTTCCAACTTTTGATTCCATGGCCACTGGGGTGTTGGTTGTTACAGCGCTCAGACTGTTAAAGGACAGGCATACCTGGTCCATTCACATCTTTCTCCCCATCATCTGTCAGAAAATACAGCAATCAGCTCTGTATGCTGCTTTCCAGAGGAGTCCGTTATTGTGTCTGCTCCATCAGTGGATGCCAAATGCATCGCTTCAGAGAATCCCAGCCCATCCATCTGCCGCCTGATTAGACTGAGATGAGAAGAGAGAGGAGACTGTAGACTTTTGGAAACCCAGAAGTTTCTGGCAGATGTTGCTGCCATGTTCCTATGTCTCCCTAACCAGGCATCTGTTGAATAAGCTTAGGACACGCAGCCTGGTTCTGCAGACACGCTCAGGAGGCTGAGGGGACCTGGGCATGACGTTACCCACACGACATAGTGAACTTGCGAGACAAGAGAAATGGGGGTCTAATTCTGGCAAGTGTTTTTCCTCAGCCATCAGGCTAAAAACGTACCCACTTGTGTAAGACACAGGCCTGAGTCACCGAACAGAGTGAATGTGTGATGAAAAGAAGCGTCCTACATTTGGCAAACTTGCTGAGAATTCACACTTCCTGAATCAAAGTCACTGACATTTTTGGAAGATCCAAATTTAATCAAGGCGTTTTCAAGAGATTCAAACTGAATCAGGAAGATACGAGGACTTATTAGTAGCATGAATCTTGATGACTAGTTGGAACTATGTTTGCTAGGAAACATAATTTTCACTGAAAGTCATAGGAAATTTAATTTTGTAGCATTTAGGAGTCACATCATTAGGGTCAAACTAGGAGAGAGCAGTGACATCTGAGATGCCATGTTCACTCCAACATGGAGGTCAGAATGTCTTGGGAAAAGACTCTTATTAATTATCTGACTTTTTGATTCTAGCCATACTAGTGGCATAAAACGGTGTCTCACTGGAGTTTGGATTAGTGTCTTCTTTCACCTGTGTGAGGCTGTCTGTCCATTTCTCCCAGACTTTTCTCACCAATGCCCCATCAGAGAAGAGTCACCCTTGCCCTGGCAGCTGGAAAAAGGCTATCTGTTACTTACAGACCTGCCACACCAAAGGGTGTGGTTCCTGGCAGCTGGAGAGAATTTTTTTTTTTTTTTTTTTTTGCTATGCATGAGCTGGGCTAGAGTTAAATTTGGTGGAGAGTTGCATCCTTTAGAGGAAGGAGGGCATGGGTGAAGTTGGAGCTGTTAGAGACAGATAGGGAGAGAGAGACTGAGCATGGCTGGTGCCCAATAAGGGAGCAGGGGGAAGAGCTATCCATAGGGGGAGTTTGTGAAATGTCACGTCCCTTACAGTAGTACCTCCCTATGAGCCTGCCTCAGGACACCTTAAGTAATCTCTACTGCTTACAGAGGTCTTGCGGAGGATTTATTCATCTTTGTTTTTTTTTTTTTTTTTTTTTTTTGTGTGTGTGTGTGTGTGTACTGTGATGGAAGGCAGGATGTGAGGCAGTCTGAATCAGGCATCTGGGTTGGTGTGGCCTGAAATCAGGGATTTGCAGGGACTGCCAACATGTAGGTGACAGGCCAAGGGAGTATTTCTTAAAGTGTAGTTGAAGCAGCAGATACTTGATAATGCTGCCTCCTGGACCCCATCCCAGACCTGATAAATCAGTATCATTTGCAGTGGAACCCAGGAAGCAGCATTTTATTTTTTTCATGAATTTTGTTTATTTTATGTGAAAGTTTTAAAAACATTTTTTATTAATGCGAGGGTACAGATAATTAGGCTTTATTGTTTGCATTTGTTAGGTAGAGTCCAAGTTGTAGTTGTGTCCCTCACCCAGGAGGTGTGCCATATACACTTACATTGTGCCTGTTAGGTGAGAGCATACCAGTCGCCTGCCCTCCTCCCGGCTTCCCCTTCCCTTACTTCTAAATAACATTAGATGCCTAACGTTGCAATGGTAGATTGAAATGTTATTGATAATCGCTGCCTTGCCAAGTTACCACGAGCACGTGTGATGTCTGATAGGAGATAACACACTGGAAGCTGCATACCTCACTAAAACTGAGTCTATGCACGTGTACAAATAGAGTGTATGTATGTTTATTTTACATGGCACTGTAACAATGTTGTTTTCTGCAAAGTTCACTCTCGAGAAATGCACAGTTGAGTTACACCCCCCCAAAAAATCACCAAAAAAAAAAATCTCAAAATATTTTAAGTAAGTTTATGATTTTGTGTTGGGCCACATGTGTCCTGCAGGCCCCAAGTTGGATGCCCTTGCTCTAGGCCATGGTGCCCCCATCTCAGAAAACCAGAAGAAGCTCTCTGTAGGTTCCCACTGAAGTTTCCTCTCTCTACACCTGGAGTAACAGAAGCAGTGCCTCATCCAACCTCTTCAACTCCCACAGGCTTTCTCCAAAGAATTCCACTTCAAGTCCTATATGTTCCTACACTCTGGTTTTATGTTTACATCCTTGATGCAACTGAGGGTTCCCAGTTCATCAGTCAATCTGCATATCAGGAGGCTGAGTCTCAATCACACTTGGCAATCTGATAGTTATCATGGTGACATTCCTCTGAAAATGAGGCCTGAGAAGCTCCTTTTTGACATCCTACTAAATAGGCATCAAGATCAAGCAACTTCTCGTGGTTATCTCTTTTCCTACTGCATGAGTATTTGGAACTTCATGACTCACAGAGGGGAGTTCCACTTTTTAGAGTAGAATGGAATCCACGAGTTAGCAAGATAATGTTTTCCATGAATTTATGGGAAGATGTTATCCAGATTAATACCTTCGTCCATCCAGAGCTACCTGGACAGGGGCCAGAGCTGCTCAGATGCTGACTGCCCCCACTGACTTCCTTCTCTCTCTTCCCTCAATATGTTTGTTAAATAAAGATGCTCTCTCTACATTGAGGAAAGCAGCAGAGGGCTGGAGGCAGTGGCATCCTGGAGGGCAGATGGGTGGAGAGATTTCTGGGATCATGAATCTTGAGTGACCTGAGGTTTTTCCCCTGAGACTTCATCTGTTTGTCCCCAGGAATCACTAACACCCAACTGATTTCAGCTTCGTTGGAAAGCAGGTCTTGCTGCGCCTTTCTAAAACCTCTAGAGTTTAGGAAGGAAGCCTGAGCGGGGACTTAGAAGAGCAGCTTCAAGGACTTGCAGTCCCTGATATGATGTATTTCCAAGTAGTTAGTTCTCACTTTTTCAAAGATTTTATGACTTTTCTCATCAAAAAAAAAAAAAAAAAAAAAAAAAAAAAATCAAGCATTTGATGTTTCTTAAAACCAGCTTTAGGCAGAACCTTAAATGCGTTTCAAGTTGTGATCACAGAAGTAGTAAGCTTCCGCTGGGGCTGAAATTCTGTAGGGCATTTCATGATAAATTTATAAAGCCACAGGAGCCAAATCTTTATAAATAATTCTGGCATCCTTTATTACTCATTACTTGCCATTAGCCCATTGGGGGCAATTAGATTCCAGAGAAAGGAGAGACTTTCTGTTGACATAGCTGCATTTGCTGCACTTTTATTTTGATGAACATTTCATTTCCTAAATCTCTAGATTAATTTTTGCAGTGCTGGGAATTTTTTATTTATGAAAACCCTGCAAAACATTTGTGCAAGTGAATCTATCTAAGGAATATCTACCCATTTGGGGGAGGGGATCCTTTTTTTTTTTTTTGCAGGTTATTTTTTTGGCTGGGGCTGGGTTTGAACCCACCACCTCCGGCATATGGAGCTGGTGCCCTACTCTATTGAGCCACAGGTGCTGCCCCCTCCTTTTTAAAAAAATAAATTGAGCCCCTACTGTTTTCTGGGCATTGTTTTAGGAAGGAGATACAAAATCCACACAGATTTGTCCCCGAGCTGGAGAAATTAACAGCGGTAAAAAAATTAGAGTTCAGTAGAAGAATGCTATCACAGAGGCCACGAAAAGCATAAAAAGGGTAAGAGAAGGATACCTGTGAGGACAGCAGGGTTTTGAAGGATGTATAGAAATCAGACCCATGGAGGAGGAGAGAAAGGTCTTCCAGGCATGGAGAACAGTGGATGTAAAGGCAGGGAGGTCTGAGAGCAAAGGGCACCCTTCCCACTTTGGCTGGAGCCTGAGGACACAGCAAGGTCTGGGAAGGAGCAGGGCTGTGCAGTGTGTCTGGGCAGAATGGACTTACTCCCTGGTGTTTTTCAGAATAGAAATACACAATCCCTGGTGAGTCTGCTATTTAGAAAACACAAAAAGCCTAAAATGCATTTTTGCAAATAATAGAAAGCTATAATTAAAAAAAAAAAAAGAAAGCTATAATTTAAAGAGAAGAAAAGAAGACTGATTTAGAGAAAAAGGAAAATTGAAACTTCATCAGGCGTGGTGCAGTGGCATGTACCTACAGTCCCAGCCACTCAGGAGGCTGAAGGGAGACGGTCACTTGAACATGGGAGTTTAAGTCCAGCCTGGGCAACATAGTGAGACATCATCTCTAAAAATAAAAAAAAATAAATAAAAAACCCCGAAACTTTATGAGAAAGTAAAAGAAAAGTAGCTAAAATAATAATTTCTTGAGTTTGATTTAGAAACTGTAATATGTATCTAATACATATTTATAAAATACATCCATTTATAATGCATATGTATGAATATATGCATACACATTAATTTGTACTTTTTAATCCAGGTATAAGTTGATGCAGGAAAATTTACAAATACGAAGCTTGATGAATTCTCACATAGGCATCTACCAAGGCACAGAACATTTCCATCATGTGAGCATGTTCCCTCATGTCCCTTCCCCGGCAATCCTCCCAGTCCAGGGGTAACAACTATTCTAACTTCTATCCCAATACATTACTTTTGTTGTCCTTGAACTTTTTTTTTTAATGAAATCTTTCTATATATGCTCTTTTGTGTCTTTTTTCTTTTGCTCAGCACAATGCTTGTAAGAGCCATCTATCTTGCTATAGTTTGTTGCAGTCTGTTCTTTTTTTTCTTCCTGAGCAGTATTCTGTTGTAGGGCCATGTCATAGTCTGTTTATCTGTTCTCCTGCTAATGGATGTTTGGGTTGTTTCCAGTTTTTGATTATTGTGAATAAATTAGCTATAAATATTTCATACTTTTTTTTTGGACATGTACTTATTTCTCTTAGGTGTCTGCCTCCTTGTGGGTTGGCAGTTTAAAGTCACCATATCAGTTTTACACTTCCACCAGTAGTGTGTGAGAGTGAAGTCTATTTTGAAGATGAATAATTCAGCATCGAGTAAGTATGCCTATGCACTCACATTTTTGGAAGATCTGCCAAATGAGGGTCATGTTGGAAATAGAGTCATGCTGATCACCTCATTTTTGGTCTTGATTTCTTTGCCTGTAATATAAGTGGTTTGAAATTTAGTAAAATTCTATGGGTGGCAGTACCATAGTTAAATGTTACCTCAACTTTCCTCTGTATTTCCTTTAATGACCTCTGACTTCCACCCCCAGTTTGGCCAGCAAGGCCCTACATCATTCCTTAACTCAGAGAGGGAAGGCACAGCAGAGAGTAGGTAAGATGGACTTCTAGCTACTTAGTTATAAAAGTTATACCTCTGTCAGGGACTAGGAAGAACTCAGACATGAGTAATTTGAAGGACTGCTTTGTACATTATGAGTACAAGTAAAGATTCGCGTTTCCTTCTCTATCCAGCCTTGCCCCTCAATGAGAAGAGATTTACTGAATGGGGATGAGTAGAGATGGAGAAGAAAGGAGTTGGTGACATCACTGATAAAGTGCAGCAGCAGCTTAAGAGGACAACTATTTTATTATATCCCACAATTCTGTGGGCTAGGAATTTAGGTGGGGACTCGGCTGGACAATTCTTCTGTTCTGTGTGGCCTTGACTGGACCTCTCAGTGATGTTCAGGTGGTGGATGGCTAGTTTGGCTGGTCTGAGATGGCTTCACCTGCATAGCAGTGTGGCTGGAAGGCTGAGCTCAGCCGGGATTGATGACTGGTACTCTGTGCACGGCCTCTCCAAAGGGGGTATTCAGTATGGTCAAGCTGCTTCTATGGTGGCTCAGGGCTTTCACTGAGACAGTTTCAAGAAGTAGGAAACTACTAGATTCTTAAGGCCTGAATTCAGCAATAGATAAAAGGTCAGAGTGTTACTTCAGCTTTAAATAAAGCATACAAAGCTCACCCACGTTCAAGAGGAGAGGACATCAATCTTATGTCTCAATGGGAGAAATGTCAAAAAGTTTGTAGATTGTAGCTGCTCTTACCACAGGGGGAGGGGTAAATAGTAACTCTATGAGATGGTGAATGTATTAATTTTTCACTATAGTAACCATTTTACTATATATATGTATCTTATAAAATCATGTTGTATACCTTAAATATGTATGCACAATACAATTTATTTTGAAAAAGGAATTTACAGCCATCATAATCTATTACAAGGTCTCCCTGTCCGCTGACCCCTCCTCTAAACTAAGCCCCAGTGAGGAGGAAGGACATTAGAATAACTGAATAGTTTTTTGAATTATAAGAACAGATTAGTGCCACTTCTGGGGTTGAGCCTAGGGAAATAGACTCTGAGAAGAGATGGCTGTGCACAGAGAGATGGGGTTTTAGACAGATAGAGTCCCCTGAGTCCCAGCATAATATGGGATCAGAGGAATTCCCTATATCCGGGAGCATAGAAGACATACAGGAAGAGTTGGCTTCAAAAGGCTGGCAGAGAGCGTCAGGGGGTAACTCAGCAGTGACTAGTGTGGAAGGATCTCTGAGGACCAGATGAGATGTTGGGCATCTCAGTGATGCCTGTGTCAATTGAAGATAATAATAAACTGCATCATCATTCCTGTCACCTCCCATCATCATCCTGCAGCCTGATGCCTTGGGTTTATGGGGGCTCCTAGAAGTTACGCAGGGCCCAGAACAACAGACTGGAGCCTTTTACAGGCTGCGATGGCCGACTCTGAGATAGACAGTGCCCTGCACAGTGTTTGCTAAGGTGTGCACTCAGGATCAAGCCCTGTGAAGGAGAGGAGATGGGCACAGGGAGAGAGAGTTTCAACAGAGATCTCAGCAAACACTATGGGTAGGTCTGGAGCTGGACCTGAATTCGAGCATGGGGGATGAACACCCCTGCACTGATCAGGCCTCAGATGCAGAGGCGGACATAGGGAAAGGGAACATGACCTTGGGTAAAGAGGCTCTTGTCAGCTGACCCAATACCTAAAGGGCTGGCCGCTGAGGGCTGTCGGCCAGCAGCACTCCCAGCAGCCAGGGAAATAATTTCTTTATTCCCAAAGGCAGATCTGGAAGGCATATCCCAGGGCTTGTCATAAAAATTATAGTGAGTTATAATGATGAAGAAAGTTTCATTTCTTGCCACCTGCATTTGTGTGCTGTGAATCATGCCTCCAACATATGAATTCCAAAATTTCAAGAACAAGGATGAGACTGACAATTTTCTGTGAGCCCTTTAGAAAAAGAGAGGTCCCTTCATCTTTCTTCCCCACATAACTGAACATAAACAAAGACCCACACAGCCGTTTGTCTGTAAACTGAGCACGAGGGCGATTATTATTTTAATTCCTTTGGTGAAAGGCTAAAGAAGCCTATAAAACAAGAACACCTTATTTCTTGTTTGTTCTGGAGCATGAATCAAACAGGATAAGAGGAAGGGCCTTGGATAACAACTGCCTTAGGCAGCGAATCAGCCAGATTGTCTCTAGATGTGAGATGTGTATTTTATGATAGTGGCTGCTCGGAATTAAATGATATATTGTGTCTTGGACACTTTTACATCTTTGAAATGGGGGTGACCTTGTTGTGAGCAGCAAAACCAGAAAATGAGTTGCTCAGGAAGCTGAACCCAGACAGCATCATACTGTAGAAACAAAAAACTTCCAGATCCCTCAGGAAGAAACTTTGGGGATCTCTAGTCAAAAAAGAAATAGAAAGGACCAGGTCAGGTGCAGTGGCTCACGCCTGTAATCCCAGTCCTTCAGGAGGCTGAGGTGGGAGAATCCCTTGAGTTCAGGAGTTTGAGACCAGCCTCAGCAAGAATGAGACCCCGTCTCTACTAAAAATAGAAAAAACCAACTAGGTGTGGTGGTGAGTGCCTATAGTTCTAGCTACTTGGGAGGCTGAGGCAGGGGGATCACTTGGACCCAGGAGTTTGAGGTTGCTGTGAGCTATGACACCACACCACTCTACCCAGGGCACAGAGTGAGACTCTGTCCCTCCCTCCCCCCAAAAAAAGAAAGAAAAGAAAAAGAAATAGAAAATATTTCTTCTTCAGGGGTTATCTTAGACAGTTTGGGCTGCTATAACAAAGTACCATAGACTGGGTGGTATGAGAGAAATTTATTTCTATGCTCCTGAAGCCTGCAAGTCCATGGTCAGGGTGCCAGCATGACTGGATTGGGATGAAGACTGACAATTTCTTGCTGGATCCTCACATAGGGTCCTTTTCATAAGGGCACTAATGTCATTCATGGGGCTCCCTTCCTCATGACTTAGTCACCTCCCAAAGGCCCCACCGCCTAGTATCATCACAGTGGCGATGGGAGGACACCAACATTGCCTCTTGGTGCTGCTCAGAGTTTTCTGGGATGATGAAAATGTTCTATTCTGTTCTGTCCAATATGATGGACATTGGGCACCTGAAGTGTGGCTGATCTGATTGACAGGTTGAATTGTAAATTTATTTAATTTGGCTGGTCTACTGCATAGGACAGCTAGGTCTACAGTTTGTTGTCTAAGTGTAGTCTGGAGAGTAGAGGCCACAGGCACTACCTGGGAGCTTGAGGAAAAAATATAGATTCTTAGGTCCCACTCCAGACCTGTGACTCAGAATCTGTGTCTTAGCCAAATTTGGCATGAGGAAATAGGCACAATCACACCAACATGCCCAATTAAGTATCGGGCAATTTGGAGCAACAGTTTTCGCCAGTCTGGAATAGGATCTATTCTTTTCCTTGAATGGATTAAAAATATTTTGGAAAAGATCAACATTCCCTATTGCTTGTGCCAATCCTTGACATACAAGACAGTGTAGCAGGTAGGAAAACTTGCTTTCTCACCACTTCATCCCTCTGAGTTCCAAACTCAGAGTTTGTCTGGGTGTGTGTCAGAGGGAGAAAGGGAGAAGAGAGAAGGAAAGACAGGAGGCAGAGACCCACCCCACTGCCCAGCCTGAACTCAGCAATTACAGACCTCAGGAGTTTTGCTCCTTCAGGAGCCTCTACATCCCACGGTGCTCCCTGAATGGGACCCTGAGGACTGACAGACAGAAAGTGAAGGATAAGGCTTCCCCTCCTGACCTGCTCACACCCCATACAGGCCAGTGAGCAGAAACACTACAGAAAAAGACTCATTATGCATCCCATGTAAATACTTTGTTCCATGGTCTAGAGAGAATTAATCATGCAGTGAATTCATTTTGGGGGTCTGATTTGGATCTGTGCCTAGTAGATGCTGAATAATACATAATTGATCATTTCTCTTCTATCTCTTCCCATATGTATTTTTAAGTTGTATGAACTTCACTGATGGTTTCCAAATATTGGACTCAGACTAGGCTGCCTAAGAGATTTTGAGTCAGGAGGATGAGAGAGAGGGAGTGAGAGCACCTGTGCACTGGAGTATTTATTTTTTTCAGCTCCAAAATGATTCTGAAGCCACAATACTAGACCCACAAAGAGCTGGTTGTTTCACACTTCTCCTGGTAACTCTACCTTTCTCTAAGGTTCTATTGACCCTCAACCCATGTTTTCAAGGTTGGATCATGAAACCTATGTGGGTTTAACTGTTTGGCAAAAAAGAGTTAATGTTTATTGAATAGTCACTGTTGGCCAGCCCTTTGACATTGTGGCAGAATGAATGGAAGCCTTAGAGGGTAGGCTGGAGGAACCCTAGTGGGCTGAGATTGGGCTCCATAGAAGACTTTGTTTATGAAGGGTAGAGAAGCTGAGGGGAGTGCAGTATGCTGGACTGAAGTGGGGTCTGGGGAGGGATGGTGGGAAGGAGGGTAGGGGGAAGACAATATAGCAATGAGCAGAAGGCATGGAGGAGAAGATGGGGGTGATAGGATGCCTGGTGGGAACATTTAAATAAACTTGGCTTTCACAAACCAGCTCCCCATCCTGTTCTCAAATCTTCAATAAAATCTATACATAGTATTAGCCACCAGTGCTTGAGAGCTTTTCCAACTTTTAATTATTTAATATCTGAAACACACACATAATTTGGAGAATAATATTACAAACCCATATGTATCCCATGTTGGGCACATTCAATGATGGTCAATGTCGATGTCCTTCTACTACCTTTCCAGATTATTTTGGAGCAAATCTCAAATCTCAGAGAGTATGTAATTTCATCCACAACATTTCAGTGTGTATCTAAAAAATATAAATATCATTATTGCATCTAAAATTTAATAATTTATCATTATATATGCATGTAGTCAACATTCATATTTTTCACATCACCTCAAATTTATTTTCCAATTGGTTCATTTCAATTAAGATCCAAATATGGTCCATGCATCCCAATCAATTGGTAGGTTACCTCTTTTATTTTTTGAAGTTTATGTGTGGAAAAACTATGTACAATAGGTTATTCACCTATAGAATTTCCCATAGTCTGGCTATTGTTGATTGCATCTCCATGGTGACATATAACAAGTTCATCTATCCCTGGTATTTTTTGAAATTGATTGTTTGAGGCTTGACCAGATTCTGGTTCAATGTGTTTTGGGAAGACTATCTTTTGGATGTGCTATGTTTTTCCATCAGGAGGTACACACTGTCTAGTGCTCTCTGCTTTGAGGATGTGGGAAGCTATTGATGCTCAATGCTCAGATTCACTCATTCATTAGGGACTGCAAACCAGTGGTGTTTTAATTCCATCATTGCTTGTTCATTTCTTAGCTAAATGTTCCAGTAAAGGGGAACACGTTCTCAATTTTTCAGTTACTTTCAGTTACAATATGTACAGGGAAAGCATGATATATGCTTGATTCTTTCCCTTTATTAATTTTTAAAACAATAAATACATCCCCTACTCCTTTGGAAGTTGTATCTGCCGATGAAAAAGAACTGAAACTCACCTCTGCCGAAGAAGGGAGGGTGGAGCCCTTGCACTCTCTAAATAGCTTTGCAGGAGAGGTGGTAATACTCTCTCTCTCTTTTTTTTTTTTTTTGCAGTTTTTGGCTGGGGCCAGGTTTGAACCCATTACCTCCAGTATATGGGGTCAGTGCCCTACTCCTTTGAGCCACAGATGCTGCCCTAATATGCCCATTTTTATAAATGAGGAAACAGAGACACAGAGGTTAGCATGAGTTAACAAGTGGAGGAGCCTGGATTTTTTTTCTCAGATCTGCCTGGCTGCAGAGACCAAATTCTGTTGCCAGGCCTAGCTCTTTTCCTAGGGATATAAAAAAATTCACCTAATCCTGGTATCACCTGGGAGAAGCTTCTTCCTGCTCTAGCTTGTTAGAAATCAATACTATGTAGTCTGAATAAATACATGTATCTTTGAGGCCTAAGAATACTCTTAATTAAAACTGTATTTTAATCCCAATTATGGCATTAAATTGTTTGTTTTCAGATAACTTGTTAAGTAGTTTCCCAAAGTTGAACCCCAGGCTAAGCTGCTTTAATCAGATTTATGTGATTCACTTATTGCAATATGATTTGATGGAATACCATGATTTGCAATTCTGTGGTAAACATTGCCAGTACATATGAGTGAAGGGACCTTGTATTGGAAGGAGTCTAAGGATTAACTGTAGGAATGAAAGGATTTACTCAAAGTGGAAGGGCAATACCAGGTCATAAAGAACATTTGTATATTGACACTGTTTAATTGGCAGCTATGTGAAGAACCAACAAACATTCAATGAATTAATGAAGATTATCCATCAAGGTACTTTCTGTTGCAAGTGACTCAAACTGGGTTGAGCTTGCGTTTACAGGATTTATTTGCTAACCTGTGCAGGGGTATATCTGATTGGATTCCAGGGCTCAAACACAGTGTTCAGGGTCTGGTTTCTTTCTTCCTTTCTGGGCTCTGCTTACTTTGTATGGAATCCATTCTCATAAAGATGGTTCTCTGTCCCAATACAGCAACTGTTATTTGCAGCCCCTGTGGCAACAGCTTTCCTGGTTGGCATCTGTAGGAAAAGCATTGAATCTTATTGCTCTTGAATGGGTTATGTGCCTATCCCTGAGTCAATCATTGCAGCCAGGAGAATTGAAAACACTGATTGGCTCAGCCCTAGGTCACATGCTCCAACTTTGTTCTCCACAATGTTCAGCTCAAGGGTTGAAAGTGGGTGGACCCTACTACATAAAAGGAATAAGAGTGGTGATATCAGAAGTGTGGTAAGCAAAGTTAGCAGAATTCCGTTTTAGTTTTATCTAGAAAATTCTGAGATGGGTTCTATGAAGGGATTCAAGGGATTTCGTGAAATTGCAGATATAAGTGTGTGTTAATGTCCATTTTCCAGCTTTTATTAGATTATCAAAGAGGTCCATGACCCAAAAGAGTTGTTCATTCTGAGACAATGGTAGATACTGAACCTGACTGAAATTGCTTTTTATCTAATGGTAGATATTGAACCAAACTGCGACTTCGTACTGTCTTCTTGAATGCTTTCCATGAGGTGTAGAATTTTCTTTTTGGTTTACTTTTATCAAGTGACAGTGAAATACTGATAAGAATTCAGTTTACATAATTTCTTTAGGTTCTAGAAGTTATAGATCTCGCTTTTCTCCCAAGAAAGCTCTATGGTTGGGACCACAATATGACAGAGGTTGCCGACTCTTCAGGTGAAACCATAACAGGCCTCATCATTGAATCTCCAGACCCACTGAGTCAGAAGCGGGGGGCGAGGCCCCGCAACCTGGGCTGTGTTAACAAGCCTCCTGGCTGACCTTAAGGATCATTTCAGTTTGAGAACTGCCGCTCTTAAGATTCCATAAAGCATGGAATGTTTTTTCCAGTGCTTATTTAGGCTTTCATTTTATTCACAGAGGGCAAGCTCATGTCCTGACCAGAAGCCAGCTGCCACCTGCTCTCCTCAGAGCCTGCCTCAGTGGCCCCTGTTTGCACAGGGATGGAGATCTGCTCATTCTGGGTGAGTAAAGACCCTTTGGGAATTATTTCCTTGTAATGATTCCAGAGCCTCTCACAGGCTGATATTTTTTCCTGCTAATCCCAGGCCAGGGCCCAGCGTGTGTGCTGTTACACCAGATAATGTAGTCTTCTCGCTGATACAGTGGTGGGTGAGCAAACACTGGGCAGCCAGCAGAATCCCTGATTTCCTGAACATCCACAATCACAGATTCATTGAAGTTTAAATGCACTGAGGCCTACTGCTCTTGCCCTTTGCATTTGCCAGGAGATAAGGTTATCCATGAGCAATTGTTGTAAATAGCCACCCCTCATTTCCCTTCCTACTTGCACTTTGGATTTTAATCAGTTTCAAAGCCTGCCTGGCATTTTGCTTCTTTTCCTCATCTGTATGACTCAAAGTCTGGCCCAGGGATGCTCAGACCTCAATGTGCACATGAATCCCCCAAGGATTTGGTTAAAATGCAGATTCCAATTTAGCAGATCTGGGTAGGGCCTGAAATTCTACATTTCTAATAGCTAATCACATGCCAAGTGATGTGAATGCTTCTTCATGGGCCATGTGTCTACTAGCAAAGGGCCAGGCCAATGGCCTTGCACTCTGCAGACCAGTCACCTGGAGAGTTGCAGAAATACTGGTGACTGGGTTCCACTCTCAGATGCTTGGATGTGGCTGGTGCAGAGTGTGATGTCCCAGGTGATTCTAAAGTGCAGCCACAATTCAGCACACCTGTGCCAACCCTCTCAGCCTTCAGCTTCAGCCTGCTAGCTCCTCCTGACCTGCCGGAGTGACCTGCTTACATAGCCCCTCTGTTCTGCTGTCCTGGTACTCTTCTTTCTTGTCCTCAGCTTTCATGAAGAGCTTACTGTGGACTAGAAACTGTCCATATAGAACTGCTGGAGTCAGTACTACTTTCAGCCCCATTTTGCATGTAGGGACACTCTGAGGTTTGGAAAGTGAAGTTTCTTGTCCTGGCCTTCACACAGCTATTGAGAAGCAGCATCAGGACCCACTCAGGTCTTCTTGTCTCTGGAAAACAAAAGGAGCAGAATGCGGGTTTAAAAGGATGACCTCTGGAGGATCCATGACTTAATATCTGTGTAATCTCGGGCGGGTACCTGGGGATTTTGCAAACATTAGTTTTCTCCCTGTAAAATGGGAGGTGGCCTGAGTACCCACTTCTCAGGCCTGTCAGGAGCATAAAAGGAGATGACCTGTGTAAACCATGCCCCAGAGCCAGGACCACAGGAAGGATTATCACTGCACTTCCTGGGGGGGCCCTCTTCTCTGGCACTGGGCACAAGCTTCTGGATTGTAACTCACCTTTTCTGTGCTCATATCAACTCTTCAAATGAAAGTAAGTTCCTTCAGAGCAGAAAGAGATGAGTATAAAATAGATGTGAATTGTGATTTTTTTTTTTTTTTTTGAGACAGTGTCTCACTATGTCATCCTCAGTAGTGTGCTGTAGCATCACAGCTCACAGGAACCTCAAACTCTTGGGCTTAAGTGATTCTCTTGCCTCAGCCTCCTGAGTAGCTGGGACTATAGGTGCCCACCACAAAGGCCAGCTATTTTTTGGTTGCAGTTGTCATTGTTGTTTAGCAGGCTCCGGCTGGGCTTGAACCTGCCAGCTTTGGTGTATGTGGCCTGAGCTACAGGCACAGAGCCTGAATGTGATTTTTTTGATTCACAGCTTCAAAGGTGTTTTCTTTGCCAGATAGGGCCTTTCCGAGGGACGTAGTGGATTCACCAGTGTCGGTCAGTTGATGGAATTTACATTTAGCCTATGGAAGATAATCACGTTAGAAACAGAACAGTCATATCAATACAAACAGTTTCGGGGTTGGAGTCATTCATCCATTCATTTATGCATTGCGTTCTGTTCACTTTGACCCCATGCGTGACTGAAGACGACTCAGCCTGAATTCTGCAGACCACATGCAGGCTCGCTGTGCTGCCCCTCCACACGGTAGAGGTGTGAGTACCTCTACAGGAGGCAGGCCTGTAGTTCAAGTGTTATCATGTATTTATGTAACCCCTTTTAGAGGTTCCACAACCAAGACAAACCTGCTTCAAAGTCCACATTTTGGGAAACCCCTCAGTCCCAGATAAACTGGGACAGTTGGTCACCTTGGACAGCCACAGGTAGCCACACAGGTCTGGGGCCATATCCTTTCCTCTCCCAAGCCCAAACCCTCTGTGCCTCGCAGCCTTTCTTTCTTTGTGGAGGGCCTTTTGGGATGAGGTGACTCCTGCTGGTTTTCTTCCTCCTCTTTGTGAATTGGGCTAACAAGCACACCCCCCCCACCCCCCACCCCCGTCCAGGAACGGGGTTTCTGCCTCCCGCCATGCCTGGGCTTGTGGATCGTGATGGGTCCCCTGCCTGCTTCCCGCACAGTGTTTCTGTGGGCACAGCCTGATGTCTTTCTCCATCCCTCTCAGTACATTGTGGGGAGTTGGGGACGGCTTTGTCCTGACCTGGGTAACAAGAAGAGTGTTCATAAAAGAAAACACCTCCATGTCCCTCCTCCTTTAACGGGCCTTTCTTAAGGTGCGAACACACTTTGCCTCAGACGAGCACTCAGTGAGTACACAAAAGCAGGACTGTTTTCTTTATGATGCCAGTCGAATATTTTTAAACTAGGCAAGCAACACCCCAGCTAAAAATGCTTAGATTTGAAAATAAATGTGCTGCAGACTTACACACAGCTAGGGATGCTTTCGGGGGCAAGGACACACAGTACGTGACAGCAGGGGCTCGTGCCACAGGGCTTCATTTCTCTTGTGTAAAAAGCAGTCTGGAGGTGGGTGGCTGCTGATATTGATTCTGGTGCTGAATTGGTGTCAGTGCCACCCTCCAGGCCCCTTCCTGTTAAAAACTGGCAGCAGCAATTCCAGGCATCATGCCTCACACAGCTGAGTTCGAAGAGGAAGCAGAGTGGCCTAGGACAGGACAACTCTCCTTCCTTTTCTCTCTCTTCCTGAGGTGAGAACCATCTCCAGAACCCCCCAGTCCCCAGCACATTTCCCCTCACATCCTACTGGCCAGAACTGTGTCTTGCACCCACCCACAGGCATGGGGCTGGTCCCACCTTCTTTGAAATTAAAAGGCCTCTGTCCTGTGCTTATATGGCAGTTCTTTTAGGGAAGGGTAGCTCTGGCTGCACCACCAAAAATATATTCCCAGCCCTCTTTATTTGGGACTCAGAAGGCCTGAATACTGGTCCTCGTTCTGGTCCTGTTTACTGTCTTGCTGATACACGAATAACACGTGCTGAACTGGACACAGCATCCTCAATCCCCTGTATGGCCTCTGTGGGTCACTTGGGAAGGAAGCACAAAAGATGAGAGGTAGTGAAACTTTCTGCATGAGATTGCCTTTTATTGATGCATTCACAGAAAGAAACATTTTTGTGAACAGATAAATTAGATTGTTTTAAAGGTGAATTTCTACCTTGAATGTTTTAGAGTGTCTGTAGGTTGGCTGGCCAGCATCTTTTCTTGTTTTCAGGCATTCTTTGCAAATACTGCACAGATACAAGTACAGATATTGACACACATACAAATGTAACTAGATACAGTCAAACTGACCATAATAGGAGCATGCCTATTTCTATTCCAGACTTTGTGAGAATGTCTGTTTCCTCACAGCTTTGCCAGCACAGTGAGTTATCACACTTGGATTTTGCCATTTCAGGATGGAATATATGATTTTGATTTTCAGTCTTTTATTATGAGTGCATGTAGCATGTTTTTATGTTTGAGGACTATTTGCATTTCTCTTTCTGTGAACCCTCTGCTGATGTCTTCTGCCTATTTATTCTTTAAATAATGAGGGCTTTTGTTTCAAGTTCATCTATGCTTCCTCTTGGGAAGACTTTGACCTTGCAATCAGCTACCAACTTTACCCTGAATAATTAGAATTGGCCAGAACTCCAATAATTAGAAAGCACTCAACCAATAATTAGAAAGCACTCAGAGTTCAGAATATGAACTCTGATAACATCCTCTTACAGTTGTGGACTCTGTAGTGGGTCTGAGTTTTATGCAAATTGTCTCATTTTAGCCTTACTACCTTATCACTGAAGAAACTGAGGCACAGAAAGGAGGAGTAAACTTCCCAAGGTCACACAGCCAGCCAGTGGCAAATCTAACATGCAGATGCAGAGCTCAATTAGTTCAGCCAAGTCTGAACTCTAAACCATGTTTTTGGTAAAGGGCTGGATAGTAAATATAGTAAACATTTCAGGTTTTACAAATCCTTCTGTCTCTGTCTCAACTGCTTAATTCATGGCCAATCCATTAGACAAAACATAAACAAATGGTCATGGCTGTGTTCAGGTAAGATCATTTATAAAAACAGTTGGTTGGGAGGATTTGACCTGTGTGCTGCAGTTTGTCAACCCTTGCCCTGAACCCTTAAATGATGTCCCTATCCCAGCTTCAGTAACAATAATAACAGCAAGCTTTGTAGTTGTACTTCTAGTGCATCTCAGTGACCCCTGTGCTTATCGCAGTGACCCCTTCACTCATCCCAAAAGATGCACTAAAGTCTCTGCACAAGAATCAAAGTCTGGACAACCAGCAGTGAGGGAGGCAGAGAAGGTCTACTAACTAGGCTAATTCTTTTTTTTTTTTTTTCCTTTGAGACAGAGTGTCACTATGTCACGCTTGTGAGAGGGCTGTGGCATCACAGCTCATAGCAACCTCAAACTCTTGGGCTTAAGCTATTCTCTTGCCTCAGCCTCCCTAGTAGTTGGGACTACAGGTGCCCACCAGAATGCCTGGCTTTTTTTTTTTTTTTTGATTACAGTTGTCATTGTTATTTAGCAGGCCCAGGCTGGGGTTGAACCTGCCAGCCTTGGCATATGTGGCTGGTACCCTACTCATTGAGCTCCAGGTACCAAGCCAATCCAGTCTAATTTTGAAGGACCTCTGCTCCCCTCTACTGACTCTGGAAGAAGAGATGGTCCATCATGGCTAGAGATTTTGTGGAAAACATTAAAATTCAGTTTTATCTTAAAAGTGCCGGGCTATCTGGCAGGTCCAGAAGAGGGGAGAGCAGGGCCAGCCTGACTCTATCCTCGGGGCTGAGCGGGATGGTGAGTGTCACGGCCCGAATAGGAACACACGGAGCCGGGAGTCTGTCGAAGCAGGAACTCAACTTTATTACGTCAAGCAGCCGCTAATATAGAGCGTGGGGAAGGGGCAGGGAAAGGAGATGGGGGATGAGGTGGTGTGATGGGTGGTAACAGGGTTGGGCCAATGGCATGGTACCATGTTGGCTGTATCTAGGTAGAGGCAGTTTCAGGCCGGGCCTTGCTGAGTCATTGCTACGCGGAAGTAGCTCAATGGATCTACTTCTAGTTAGGCTCGGGATGTTGCCCTAGGCCTCAGGCACGTGACAGGGTCCAACAATTCCCTCTTTTGTTTTTTGTATGGTGGAAAAACATAGCCCCTGTCTTAGGTTG
>CAUYPK010106654.1:0-26934 GCA_963574355.1 Loris lydekkerianus
GATCAGGAGAAAGACCAAATACACAGGAATACAGCACCATGATCAGGAGAAAGACCAAATACACAGGAATACAGCACCATGATCAGGAGAAAGACCAAATACACAAGGAATACAGCACCATGATCAGGAGAAAAAGAAATAGGCCACACGTGATAACAAAAACAGTGAACTTATCAGACACAGATTTTAAAGTAACTATACTTAATGAACTTTTAAAAGGAGACAACCTGGAAAATATTAGGAAACAAGTAACAGAAAACCAGGCGGGAAATGGTAGGGAAACTTTGAAAAATAACCAAATAGATATGTTAGAGTTTAAGAATACAATTTCCCCAAATGCAGTTAGCAAGTATAGCTTACATTGGATATAGATTATGAGAGTATTAGTGAACTGGAAGAGAGATCAATGAAACATCCAGTATGAAAGTTAATAGATCAAAGTATTGAAGAAAACCAAAAGTCAAAGCAGAGCTAGTAAGAAGCTCTAACATGTGGTAACGAGTTTGGGGAGGACAAGTGCACGAGCAGTCTAGAGCAGTACTCTAGAAATAAGGTGTTTCCAGAATTGAGAAAAAGACTCCAGTTCAAAGACTGAATAACCTCAATCAGGTTGTAAAAATTGCTCCTTTACCAGTTAGCCAAATATTGGTCTTTGTCAACAGAAGACCCTGGGAGCAGCAAGGCCAGGCCACCAAGGCCAATGCAGGAGGAAGGGCTTGCTGTCCTTTCTTCAGTCCACTGTCCAGCACGGAGCAGGGAGCCGGGGCCGCAGCATCCATACCAGTGGAGATTGACCGGGTATGGCCACACCCATTGGGCTGCTTCTGTGCCCCAAGGGGTGATTCAGCTTTCTGACAAGTTTTTCCACTAGGAATAAGCTGAGTGTTCCAGAGGCAGCCCCTACCCTTCAGTGCATCCTCAAGTGTAGAAAACTTGGGAACCCCCCTGAAGTTTCTCAGCTTTATCCTAAGTGCTTTCCCTCGGCCCTTCAAGTACCATCTGCTTTTTGTGGTTGCTACTTCTGGACCCACTTTTGTCTTTTGTAGTAATTAACCATCTTTTTACTGGTTAATAGTTCTTTTTTTTTTTTTTACATAGTCTCACTTTGTTGCCCTCGGTTGAGTGCCTTGGTGTCACAGCTCACAGCAACCTCAAACTCTTGGGCTCAAGCAATCTTCTTGTCCCAAGTAGCTGGAACTATAGGTGCCTGCCACAACACCCAGCCATGTATGTATGTATGTATGTATTAAGACAGAGTCACACCTTCTTGCCCATAGTAGAGTGCTGTGATACCATAGCCTACGGCAACCTCAGTGCTAGGATTACAGGCATGAGCCACCATGCCCCGCCTGGATAATACTTCTTTATGTAAGGTATTCCTGGTTCTCATTAGTGGTGTAGTTTCTGCCTCCTACCTGGACCCTGACTGTTAGTGAACAGAATAAAGAGCACAGTGTGTTTGATCACAAAGGCACCACCCTAGTACTGTGAGGAGGATACTTATTTTCCATATATAGTGATAGATCGATTGAGTATTCATGTGGAAAAGGGTGAACTCTAATGTCTTTCTCATATCATACATCCAGAAGGTCAATTCCAGATAGACTGTAGATCTAAAAATGAAAAATAGGCTGGGTGTGGTGGCTCATGCCTATAATCCCAGCTGTCTGGGAGGCTGGGTGGATTGCTTGAGCTCAGGAGTTCAAGACCAGCCTGAGCAAGAGTGAGACTCCATCTCTACTAAAAATAGAAAAACTAGCTGGCATTGTGGTGGGCATCTATAGTCCCAGCTATTTGGGAGGCTGAGACAAAAGGATTGCTTGTCCCTAAGATTTTGAGGTTGCTGTGAACTATGATGCCATGACACTCTACGGAGGGTGACAAAGTGAGACTCTTTCAAAAAAAGAAAAAAAAATCTTTGCCTGACTTAAGGTCACGGAGGCATTGCACTACATTTGATTCTAAAATCTTTATTGTGATCTGGGCATAGTTGCTCATGTCTGTAATCCCAGCACTTGGGGAGGCTGAGGCAGGTGGATTGCTTAAGCTCAGGAGTTCGAGACTAGCCTAAGCAAGAGTAAGACCTCCATCTCTACTAAAAATAGAAAAACTAGTTTTTCTGGCGCCTATAGTCCCATCTACTATAGGTGGCAGGGGCCTATAGTCCCAGCTACTCAGGAGACTGAGGCAGAAGGATCACTTGAGCCCAAGAGTTTGAGGTTGCTGTGAGCTATGATGCTACAGCACTCTACCAAATTATCGGTTGCTTTGATTGCATTAAAGTTAAGAACTTGGGCCAGGTGCCGTGGCTCATGCCTGTAATCTTAGCACTTGGGAGGCCGAGGAAGGTGAATAGCCTGAGCCCACAGGTTCGAGACCAGTGCAAGATCTCATCTTTAAAAAAAGCCAGGTGTTGTGATTACGGTGGGTGCCGTGACCACAACACTCTACCAAGGGGCAACAAAGCAAGGCTCTGTCTCAAAAAAACAAAAAAAGAAAAAAGAATAAAATTAAGAATTTATATGCTCATCAAAAGACACTATTACCAGAGTGAAAAGAAGGACACAGAGTGGGAGTGTTTGCAATGTGTCTACCTGGCTTTTTAAACTTAAGATCTTTGAGATGGGGAGTGCTCCTTCAGTGATTAGGAGAGATGTGAGAGAAGGAAAGATTTCATTACTTAACCAGCATGCCTGGAGGCCACACACAGACACCGGGGAGCATGTGCAGAGAGAAAGAGAGGGGCCTAGTCCAGTGTCTTTTCTGGGTCCAGGGCGTTACCCAGACAGGCTTCCCACAGGGTGTTTAGAGCGGGCAGGTCTGAGTCCCACACATCCTGCCTTAACCGAGTGGTGGTCATGGTGGTGGGTCTGCACAGGCTCTGTGGGTGTAGGGGCTACAGGTCCAGTCCAGTAGGTGGTGTCTGGCAGTCCACAGATACCACCTGGTGTTGTCACCAGGAAGAGGGTATAGAAGGCAAGTCTCTAGGTCAGCCACATTGAGAGAACTTGGGGTGGCATGGAGCTGGGGACCATCAGTGACAGAGCCCTGTACTGGTGCCAGAGAAGTGAACTTGGGTTCAAGATAGGTCCTCAGGCAATGTACAGGTGTAAGAATTCAATACACAGACAAAAAAGGCATGTCCAGAATACGAAGTCTGCCAGTTCTTGAACTCATCCTAGAAAAAGTGCTGCAGACCTCCCTGCTGATATCACTACTGCCACCTTTGAAGTGCTTCCCCTGGGAAGTTACGCACTGACGCCGGCACCTAGTCCAACCTTCGAAACAATTTGGAATTCGTTTTCTGGAATGAACTATCAGAGCTGGCATTGTTTACATCTGATGTCCTGCATGTCATCAAAATGTCCTTTCAGGGCAGCGCCTGTGCTCAGTGAATAGGGCGCCGGCCCCATATACCTATACCGAAGGTGGAGGGTTGGAGCCCAGCCCCAGCCAAACTGCAACAAAAAAATAGCTGGGCATTGTAGTGGGCGCCTGTAGTCCCAGCTACTCAGGAGGCTGAGGCAAGAGAATCGCCTAAGCCTAGGAGTTGGAGGTTACTGTGAGCTGTGACGCCACAGCACTCTATGGAGGGCGGTAAAGTGAGACTCTGTCTCTAAAAAAAAAAAAAAAACCCAAAAAACAAATGTCCTTTCAGTATTTCCTGTCTTTGGGTAAAAAAAAAAAAAAAAAGTCAATGGGGGCCAGGGCAGGGGAGTAGGGAGGGTATTCCAATACAGTTATTTATTTACTGGTTAAAAATGCCTCCTAGACAGTGCTGTGTGAGCTGGTGCATGGTCATGATGCAAGAGCCAGGAGTTGTCCACCAAGATTTTTGGTTAAGTTTTTCCTGTTTCTCTGTTGATGTTTATTTACTTGGCCTGCTCTGCTTCTCACAGCCAACAATTTTGATGCCCAGTTCAATGAAATTTTGCAATGTTTTTGTCACTTCTGCTTGTTACTGATATCTTTTCATCAGTGATGCTTCTCTCCCCACAGAAAAATGTTCTATCCATCTGTACATAACTCCCTCCCTCCCTTCCTTCCCTCCATCTGTACATACCTCCCTCCCTCCCTTCCTTCCCTCAGCTTTTATTAAAGAATATCATACTAAATCATCAAATCAAATCATAATCAAAACATAGTACAATAATGCACAGTACCACACACATATCACAAGGAGACACCTGTTTCTCTCAGCACCTACCTTCTTCACTTGGCAGGATGATGGTGTAATAGAAATTCACAATCAGCAGCTTCTGTAACTTGACCTAAGAGCTCCTTGAGTCCACCTAACGGTGATTCTGGCAACCTTCTTACACAACTGCTGCTCACACGCTGCTTTAATTGAGCCCAGTCCTGGGACCCTCGCTGATAAAGCTGCTGAGTGTTGTGTGTACGTACAGAGAGCTCTGCACAGTCCCTGATAACATGCTGTGCCAGACACAGCCCTTTGGGTAAGGTGAGACCCATATACACAAAGTAAGAAAACAGGTCATATCTTTACAAGTCTCACCTAATTCCCCATGATCATTTGATTTATTCAGTTGGTTACCTTTGGCCAGGCATGGTAGCTCCCTCCTGTAATCCCAGCACTCTGGGAGGCCAAAGCGGGTGAATTGCTTGTGCTCAGGAGCAAGAACAAAACCCCATCTCTACTAAAGATAGAAAGACCAGCCAGGTGTTGTGGCCTGTAGTCCCAGCTATTGGGAGGCTGAGGTAGGAGGATCACTTGAGCCCAATAATTTGAGGTTCTAGTGAACTATGATGATGCCAAAGCACTCAAGCCTGGCAATAGAGCAAGACGCTATTTTAAAAAATTAAAAAATGGGGCGGCGCCTGTGGCTCAGTGGGTAGGGCACTGGCCCCATATACCGAGGGTGGCAGGTTCAAACCCAGCCTCGGCCAAACTGCACCAAAAAAAATAGCCAGGCATTGTGGGGGGGGGGAAGGGCTCCTGTAGTCCCAGCTACTCGGGAGGCTGAGGCAAGAGAATCACCTAAGCCCAGGAGTTGGAGGTTGCTGTGAGCTGTGATGCTATGGCACTCTACCAAGGGCGATAGTGAGACTGTCTCTACAAAAAAAAAAAAATAAATAAAAAATAAAAAGTGAAATAAAATGATAGGCCAATTCACTTATAAACAGTGGTACAATTTATTTATTTATTTATTTTGCAGTTTTGGCTGGGGCCAGGCTCAAACTTGCCACCCCCAGTTTATGGGGCCGGCGCCCTACTCCTTGAGTCACAGGCACTGCCCCAGAGGTACAAATTTTAAAGGAATTCACAATGAATTTTTTTAAAGAATCAGGGCCCTGATTAGAGCATTTGCTTTGGTGGGAAATTTAAGAAGGTTAAAAAAAAACCCTTAATCATCAAGGTAAGTATTTTAAGGCACTCTTTTTTTTTTTCTTTTTTTTTTTTTTTTTTTAAGAGAGAGTCTTACTTTGTCACCCTCAGTGGAATGCCATGATGTCATAGCTCACATCAACTTCAAACTCCAGGGCTCAAGTGATCCTCCTGTCTCAGCCTCCTGAGTAGCTGGGACTATAGGTGTGCACCACCACACCTGGGTAGTCTTTCTATTTTTAGTAGAGATGGGGTCTTGTTTTGTTCGGGTCAGTCTTGAACTCCTGACTTCAAGGCGTCCACCTTCCTCCGCCTCTCAGACTGCTGAGATTATAAGCAGGAGCCACTGTACCTGACCCTTAATGCACTATCTTAAAAATAAAAATTGATGCAAGTAGCCAGGCATGGAGGGCGCCTGTAGTCCCAGGTACTCAGGGGGCTGAGCAGGAGAATTGCTCAAGCCCAGGAGTTTGATGTTACTGTGAGCTGTGATGCAATAGCTCTCTACTGAGGGTGACAAAGTGAGACTGTCTCAAAAAAAAACTGATGCAGAAAAACCTCTGATGAACAAACTACCCACCACATTCTAAGTGAAGTCCGCACCAGTCTTACTGCTCTTTCTCTTTCACTTCAGCTGCAGTATCACTCGGCACAGCACTCCTACTGATCCTGTCTCTGTGTAAATTTTTATTTTGTTCATCACTGATTTGTGTGATGTTATTTTTGAGTTTAAAAATGTTTATCATGATGGTTGAGGTTTTTGTCACCTCCTTAAACTTCACTTGGCTCCCTCCCCTTACTGTGGTGCTGGTCCTGAAAGATACTCTGTCTTGATAAGTGGGGCTCATCTGAGGAAAGCAGGGACAGTTGACTATCAGAGATCCTATCGACGCAGTTCCTCTGACAGTGCCCGCCACATCCACAGGCCAGAGGAAAAGCAGTGCTAGATTCTCTCAATAGATGGAGAAAAGGCATTTCATTAAAGGGGAAACAGTGTTATGATTAAAACTCCAGAACATCGGGGAAACAAGAAAACTTCCTTAACTTGATAAAGGCTACATACCAATAACGTAAATATACATTATATTTACTGGATAAAATTTAGACCTACAGGCTTGGCACCCGTGGCTCAGGGGCGCCAGCCACATACATCTTGGCTGGCAGGTTCAAACTCAGCTGGGCCTGCTAAACAACAATAACTACAAAAAAATAATAATACAGCCAGCTGTTGTGGTGGGTGCCTGTAGTCCTAGCTACTTGGGAAGCTGAGGCAAAATAATCGCTTAAGCCCAAGAGTTAGCGGTTCCTGTGAGCTATGACATCATGGCACTCTACTGATGGTGACATAGTGAGACTCAGTCTAAAAAAAAAATTTAGACGTAAACCTTAAAGAGCGGAAACAAGGTAGCAGCACACCTATCACCTGTGCTAATATTTAGCACTACCGGGCACTCTGACCAATACAGTAAGTTAAGAATAAAGGAAGAGTATAAATACAAATAGAAGATATGGAACTGTTACTGTCTGGAAATGAGATGACAAAAACCAGCTAAACCAATTAACTGTTTCCATAAATCTCCGAGTGCATCAAGATTGATCAACTAAAAAGAAGAAATTGTGTTCCTCTATGCTCATAATAACCAAACAGAAAATATAATAGAAAATAAGATTCATTCATAAGAGCGACAAATACTCTGTAAGGCAATGGTTCTCAACCTGTGGGTTGCGATCCCTTTGTAAGAATGAAAATACATCCTGCATATAAGATATTTACATTACAATTCATAACAGTAGCAAAATTACAGTTATGAAATAGCAATGAAAATAATTTTATGGTTGGGGGTCACCACACGAGGAACTGTATTAAAGGGTTGCGGCATTAGGAAGGTTGAGAAACGCTGCTCTAAGGCATCTGAATCTAATACAAAGGAATGAACTGTATGGAGAAGATACTAAAGTCCACTAAGACCACAAAGAAAGGCAAATGAAGAGCATTCTGTGTGCCATATACTATCCAATATGCCAGTTCTCTCTACATCAACCCCCAAACTCAATGGAAATCCAATTAAAATTCCACTAGACATTTTTTTTTAGAAATTCAACATACTCTAAAATGTATGGAAGATGAAGTAATAAAATTCGTTGTTTTAAAGTATTATAGATAAAAATCAGAACTCTTGGCTGTTACAGTGGCTCACCCCTATAATCCCAGCATTATGGGAGGCCAAGGCAGGTGGATTGTTTGAGCTCAGGAGTTTGAGACCAGCCTGAGCAAGAGTGAGACCCCGTCTCTACTAAAAATAGAAAAACTAGCCTGGCCTTGTGGGGGGTGCCTGCAATCCCAGCTACTTGGGCGCTGAGGCAGATCGCTGGAGCCCAGGAGTTTAAGGGTGCTGTGATAGCAGTCTGCCAAGGGCAACACAGTGAGGCTGTGTCTCAGAAAAAAACAAAACAAAACAAACAAACAAAAAAACCCAGACTCTTTTATGTTGCAGAATCAAGTAACTGGATTAGTAAAGAAGTACAGCTGTCTCCACAGATATTATCTTTGTAGAAAACTCGTAGAATCTGCAAAAAAGGTTGCTAGAACAAATACATTTAGCAAGCACGCAGGATACAAAATGAACATACAAAAATCAGTTGTATTTCTATACTGGCAACAAACACTTGGAAACTAAATATTTAAAACAACCTTTTCTAGCCATTGAAACTACAAAGATAAATAATTTTAAAAGTATCCTTTACAATAACATCAAAAGATATGAAATACAAATCTGACAAAAGGTGTGTAAAACCTGTACAAAATGCTGCTGAGAGAATTTAAAGAAGATGTAAATAAATGGAGAGATATATGTACTGTGTTCACAAGACAAGCTGTCAGCTCTTCCCAAATTATCTACAGATGTGATACAATTCCAATCAAAATTCATCACAGCTCACTGCAACCTTGAGCTCCTGGGCTCAAGTGATCCTCCTGCCTTAATCTCCTATAATAGGTCTGAGCCACCTCACCTGGCCAGCATTTTTTTTGGTAGAAATGGACAAAGGATTGTAAAATTTTTAATGGAGATGCAGGGAGGCGTAAAATAGCCAAAATAACTTTGCAAAGAAACAAAGTTGGAAAACTAGCACTACCTTATTTCAAAGCTGATTAGAAAGCTACAGTAATCAAGACAGCGGTACTGGCATAAAGACAGATGGGAACGCCAGAGGAGTCCAGAAACATACCCACGTGTGTGTGTGGGCAATACTTAACAAAGGATCAAGTGCAGTTCAGTGGGGCAAGGATAGACTTCCCAACAAATACTACTGAAACAATTGGTTATCCATATTAAAAAAAATACTTTGGCTTTTTAGTTTTGCTGTGTACTTGGTTTAATGAGGCACTTTGTCATTTTAATTTGAAAAATTTGAGGTTACTGATGAGTCTAAACATCTTTCTGTATGCTTATCGGGTATTTGGGTTTCCCCTTCTGTGAATTGCCTATTCTTATCTTTTGCACATTCTTCTATTGAATTTCCTGTCTTTCTTTTTCTCTTTTTATTTCTTTCTTTTTTCTTTTTGAGACAGAGTCTTCACTTTGTTTTCCTGGGTAGAGTGCTAGGGTGTCATAGCTCACAGCACCTCAAACACCAGGGCTCAAAGCAATCCTGCCTCAGCCTCCTGAGTAGCTGGGACTACCACTATGCCTGGCTAATTTTTCTCTTTTTAGTAGAGACAGGTGAGTATGTGTGTGTTGCTCTTGCTCAGGCTGGTTTCAAACTCTGGAGCTCAAGCAATCCACCTGCCTCAGCCTCCCAGAGTGTTGGGATTACAGGCGTGAGCCACTGCGCCCAGCCCCATTGTTGTTATTGTTGTTTTGATATTGCAAAATAACCTCCTCTTAGCGGTCTGTCCTCTTTAAGCCAAAGGTTTATAATACATTTAATTTTTCCTGATGACCCAGAATTCATTTCAAGGACATAAAACTGAGGAGTCTCATGCATCAAGTACTATCTATTCTCCCGAAAGCTACAAACAGGGTCAGAATCATTTGGATTGTTTCAAGTTTGGGGCTGTCATGAATAAAGCTGTTGTAAACGGTTGACATAGGTTTCTGGGTGAACAAATATTCTCATTTCAGCCAACTAATGGTTACAATTCAATCATGATTTGAAAGTGAAGCTGCCTCCGTATTAACTCTTTTCTTCTTAGCGTGTCCATAAAGTTCGTGTGCATTTTTAGAAATTGCAAATGAACTTTATGGACACCCTGTGTACTTACTAAATTTGGTATTTAGAAAATTTTTTATTTGTAACTGACTGGTAAACTATTTCTCATCTTCAAGTTGTAATTATTAAACTTTTTTCTTTTCTTTTTTTTTGAGACAGTCTCAGGCTGTCGCCCTCAGTAGAATGCTGTGGCATCACAGCTCACAGCAACCTCCAACTCCTGGGCTCAAGGATTCTCTTGCCTCGGCCTCCCGAGTAGCAGGGACTACAGGCGCCCCCACAACACCCGGCTATTCTTAGAGATGGGGTCTCGCACTGGCTCAGGCTGGTCTGGAACCCGTGAGCTCAGGGCAGTCCACCCGACTCGGCCTCCCAAGTGCTGGGGTTACAGGCGTGAGCCACCGCGCCCGGCCCTTCAGGCAATAGCTTTTAAATAATGGTAGAAGTATTTCCTCACTTTTTTGTATGTGTGTGTGTGCTATTCACAATGTAATGACTATAAGCACAAGATACTTTCTAAGTTCAATTTTCATTATTAACATTTTCTGTATCACTTTCTTCAGATAATCAACAAAGCAATCAATGCAGCCTTGATTTGTGTTATTTTCCAATTTCCACGGCGCAAATTCGCCCACCACTGTCAAGTTCAAAATGCAAAGCCACGTCACCATCAGCAGAATCAGGCTGCAGCGGCATTCCCACCATCAGTTATAATAAATGTAAAATAAGTGTAGAAATAAGTAAAATACCTTTTGTAAAATAAAATAGTAATATAATATAAAAAATGAAGTTTGATTTTTATTGATGTCTGTATTTAATGACAGGCTTGTAAAATTCTCGAAAATTTAACAATGGGCTCTTGCAAGGCGGCTCCGACATCTGCCCGGCAGCCAGGGCCCTTGCTGCACCGGGTGGGAAGGTGACCCGTGCACCCCACAGTACCTTCAGTAGCCCCCGTGACACCGTGTGCTCTCTGACCCTGAACCCCTACTCCTGGACGCGCACCGCCCAGCCTGTCACGGCGGCCCCCGAGAGACCTGCACACGCGCGCTGTGGCAGTCGCGTCCGCGTGGTGGGCAGGAGAAGGCAGGGCGCGGAGCCAGCCCCGGGGACCGGAGGCGCGCGGGCGGCCGAGAAGCAGCCGGTGCGACCTCGCCCGCTCCCAGCGCAGCCGGCGCTGTCCAGGTGCTGGCTACCGGGCGAGAGCGCGCCAGCACGGAGAGAAAGGGGAGGCTCGCGCGGGCTGGTGGCCTCGCCCACGCCTAGACCCGAGGGAGGAAGGAGCGAAGGGCTGATGGCGGGCAGGGGCAGCCGGAGCTTCAGGCCAGCCCGGCAGTCCACCGTCCGCCCCGGGATGGTGAGCTGCGGACTGCCGCCCGGCCCCCGAGCGGCAAGGACGCCACGGCGCTCTGACGTCATCTTTCGCGGCGACTCCCAAGATTCAGCCGTGGGCGTCGCCATGATGCGTTACGGACGCTGACAGGGCTTCCCCGGCCGCACCTCGTGTGTCCAGCTCGCAGCGCGCCGCGAAGCGTACCGCAAGCAGAACGCCCCCCCAGCTGCGCGGCTGCTCCAGGCGTAGCCGCTCGAGCCCCCGCCCGTGGGGCCTCACCGCTCCACGGCCGCAGCCCGGCGGGCGCCGCCATGTTGGGGTCCTCGCCGGGTCGCGTAGGTGTCTTCATCAGATGCTCGCTCGGCGGCGCGTGCCTTCCCCCAAAATGGCGTCCATGCGGGAGAGCGACACGGGCCTGTGGCTGCACAACAAGTTGGGGGCCACGGATGAGCTGTGGGCGCCGCCCAGCATCGCGTCTCTGCTCACGGCCGCGGTTATCGACAACATCCGTCTCTGCTTCCACGGCCTTTCGTCGGCGGTGAAGCTCAAGCTGCTGCTCGGGACGCTGCACCTCCCGCGCCGCACGGTGGACGAGGTGAGGCGGGCGGGGCCGGCCGCGCCTCCTGCGACCCGGGTCCCCCGGTCCGCCACCTTTCCACAGTGCCCCCCAGTTTTCCCGCTTCCCCTCACACCTGCCGGGACCCCCACGCCTCCCCCCGCCCCGGTGCCCTCACCCGCCCCCTACCCCCAGGGCCCTTACCCTGCCCGATCCCAGCCCTTCCTCCCCCCGGGGCCCTCACGCCCTGTCCGTACCTCGTACCCCTGCCCCGACTCCTTACATCCCCCCGGCCCTCGCTGCTCTTCCTCACCCCTTCCCTAGACCCTTGCCCGGGGTCTTCTCCCTGCCCCCAAATGCTCGCTCCCGGGGCTGTAACCGAATTTGGGGGGCGCCGCTGCGGTCCCGGTGGGGCCCGGGGAGAAAACTTCGGGTTCCGGAGGGGTGTGGCTGGGCCTAGCCAGGCTCGGGTTCAGGGCTTTATTTCCCCGTTAGTCTGCCACCCTGGGAAGTATCCAGCTGTTTGAGATCGCTCCGTCTTCTTTTTAGTGCATATGTCAGATTTATTTTTCCTTTTTCCTAAACGTCATATTCTGCCCCTTTCTGTGTCAAGATAAACTAAGTAGTTTTGCAAAATATCGATGCACCCTAGTTGTTAAAGCATCCTCTACTACAGTTGTGTTTTTATTACATTATTATAGGCTATAATTGTTTTTTATTGAAATACGTATATTAAAGTGCGTGTTTGTTCAATTTTACAAATAATTAATAGCGTTGAGACCCACTCCCATAATCACACAGGTAAAAACAGAACAGTGTTGGCCCCTCTGAGCCCGTTGACGACCTTGCCCTTCTCCCTTTCCCGGTTTTGGAGGGGTAATCGTTTCCCTGCCATTCTTGCCAGTGTTACCAATTACATGCATTCCTAGACAGTAGAGTTTGGTTTTGCTTGCTATAAACAATATTATGATATCATGCTGTGATTTGTGTGTGGTGTGGGTGTGTCTGTCTTTTGACACTTTGGTAGGGTCATGTAAGCTACAGCTGAGATTGTTCACTCTCCATGCCTGTGTGGTGTTAGCAGCCTGGCACTTTCCCTCCATCCTAGGGAGTCATGGATGCGGCCCCCAGTTTTTTACTGGTATGAATAAGGCTGTTACCAGCATTATTGTGTATGTATTCAGGGGGTGTTAAGTATGGATTCCTATAAGTGTGGAATTGTGTTTTTCTTTCTTTTTTGAGACAGAATCTCATTCTGTCATTTTTGGTAGAGTGCTGTGACATTACAGCTTTATAGCAACCTCAAACCCTTGGGCTCCAGTGATCCTCTTACCTCAGCCTCCCAAGTAGCTGGGACTAATGCCTGGCCATTTTTCTACTTTTATAGATGAGAATCTCACTGTAACTCAGACAGGTGTCTAACTCCTGAACTCAGGCAATCATCCATCCACCTTGGCCTTCCAGAGTGCTGGGATTATAGGCGGAAGGCACCGCACCTGCACCCAAATTGTTTTTCACTGTGCCTTTATCAAATTATTCTCCTTTCTGAAACTTGTCAGTCTTCTGTGTGTGATCACCAAGTTTTTTTCTTTTTTTCTTTTTTGAGACAGAGTCTCACTTTGTTGCTCTGGGCAGAGAGCCCTGGCGTCACAGCTGACAGCCACCTCAAACTCTTGGGCTCAAGTGATTCTCTTGCCTCAGCCTCCCAAGTAGCTGGGACTACAAGTGCCTGCCATAATGCTTGGCTATTTTTAGAGATGGGGATCTTGCTCTTGCTCAGGGAGGTCTCAAACCTGTGAGCTCAGGCAGTCCACCTGCTGTGGCCTCCCAGAGTGCTGGGATCACAGGCATGAGCCACTGTGCCCGGCCCAAGTGGTTTTAATTTGCATCTGCCATTTTTTTTATTTTTATTTATTTATTTTTTTACACAAGGTCTTCCTCTGTCACCCCAGGCTGCAGTACAGCGTCATTGTCATAGTACACTGCAACCTTGAACTCCTGGGCTCTAATGGTAACTTTCAACCTGTTGATCACCATTTATCCTGTTTCCTTTCCAGCCCTCCTTCAGTCTCTGCTAACCACTAATCACTCTTTACTTCTGCGAATTCAACTTTTTTAGATTCCATGTAAGATCACATGGTATTCATCTGCGCCTGATTTATTTCACTTAACATAATGTCCTCTAGTTTCATCCATGTTATCCCAAATGGTAGAATCTCTCTTCTCCTCCCCAAGGATGAGTGGTGCACAATGTAGAACTATTATTGTACAGCTTATTTATTTTACAACTATTATTGTATTGCCTCCTGCCTCAGCCTCTCAGTTAGGACTATAGGCACCTGCCACAATGCCTGGGTGATATTTTTATTTTTTGTAGAGACAGAGCTTGGCTTCATTGCCTAGGCTATCTCCCAACTCCTGGCCTCAAGTGATCTTCCCACTTTAGCCTCCCAAGTGCTGGGATCACAGGCATGAGCCTCCTCGCCTCTCCTGTCTGTCTTGTTTTTAATGTGGTTAAACGTCTTTTCATGTGTTTATTGTTTGGTTTTCTTTTTTGTGAACTGCCTGTTCTCATCTGATTTTTTCCATTTTTTAATTTTTGTTATTGTTTTGTGGGAATATGGTTTTTGTTTTTTTTTAATAAATGCTGGATACCAGTCCTCTTTCAGTTATATATATTACAGATATCTCCCAGTTGTGGGTTGATTTAGCATTCTTCTCAGACTCTGTGGGTGAACAAAGGTAGAGGGGCATATTCATCTTCTCTACGGTGGGTGCTGACCTCATCTTCTTTAGGAGATGCTTCCCAACCCAAGGCCGGGCCACTCTCTGTGTTTTCTTGGCAGAGCTGTACAGCTTTGTCTTTACTCTTGAATTTTATATGTGGAATTGATGATGGTGAGAAGCCGGGAGTCTGATTTTCCACATGGATGGCCAGTTAGTCCAGCACTGTTGATTGAAATGACTTTCCTGGGGATCTGCACTGTCCACTGTGGCTATATCTGTTGCTCTGTTCATTTGGGCCGCTTACGTATTGCTGTGCTAATAGCCCACCAAGTCAGATACTGACCCTTATGTTCGTAGTGGGTCTTGTTAGCTAATGGGGCAAACCCTCTCACTTTATTCTTCAGAAGCACCTGACTGTTCTTGGCCCTTTGTACTTCTGTATATGTTTTATATTCATTTCTCAGGTTACACATGTAAAAGGTGCCTATTGGGATTTTATCTTCTTAGTAATATTAAATCTTTTTATTTGTGAATATGGTCAAATCTGTTTAGATCTTTAATGTCAGTTATAAAGTCTTACTATTTTCTCTGCAAAGGCTTTCTATCATATATCCCTAGGTGTTACATACAGTATATACTCAAGTATAAGCTGAGTTTTTTCCGGCACAAAATTTGTGTCGAGTTCGGGTTTTTCGGTACAAATTTTGTGCTGGAAAAAACTCGGCTTATACTCAAGTATATACGGTGTTTTTTTTGGCACTGTTTTAAGTGTTATCTTAAAATTTTATTTTCTGCCTATTACTGGAATGTAGAAATAAAATTAACTTTGGATAATGAATCTGTGAATAGAATAGCATCTATGCTTATTACAATTGTTTTTCTATAGAATCTGATTTTCTGGGCACTTGATATTATTTTGTTTCTTTTTCCAATTTTTTTTTCTTGTCTTACTGTACTTGCCAGGACCCTCCAGTAAATTGTCTTGTTTTTCATTATACAAGGAGAATTTTGAAAGTTTTGCCAGTAAACATTATGTTTCCTGTTGTCTTTGATAAATACCTTTTATCTAGTTAAGGAAATGCTCTTCTCTTTGTAGAGGTTTTTTTTACTTCAAAATATTAAGGAGGTACAAATGTTTTTATTACACAGTTTTTATAATGCTTAAGTCAGGGCTGTTAATGTATCCCTCACCGAAAGAGTGTTCATTGTACCTATTAGGCAGGGGTTTTTTGTGTGTTTTCTTTCTTTTTTCTTTCTTTCTTTTTTTTTTTTTTTTTGGTTATAGTTGTCGTTGTTTAGCAGGCCAGGCCGGGTTCGAACCCACCAGCCCTGGTGTATGTGTCTGGCACCCTAACCACTGAGCTGCGGGTGCCGAGGCTGTTAGTAGGTTTTTATCCCCCTCTTGATTTCCAGTGACTTCACCTTTCTCTTGGCATGTGTGTGTCCACTGATTAGTTCCAGGTTACTAGAGACTGCATGTGGTCGGTGTTTGTTTTTCCATTCCTGAGATACTTAGGATAGTGGTTTCTAGTTCCTTCCAAATTGCTGCAAAAGACATTAGTTCATTTCTTTTGTAGCTGAATAGTCCTCGTGGTACATATATAACCACATTTTGTTAATCCACTTAGGAATTGGTGGGCACTTAGGTTGATTCCAATCGTTGTGATTGTGAATTGTGCTGCAATAAACATTCAATTGTTAGTGTCTTTTTTAGTATTCCTGGAAGTTTTTTTTTTTTTTTTAGAGACAGAGTCTCATTTTGTCACCCTTGGTAGAGTGCTGTAGTGTCACAGTTCACAGCAACCTCCAGCTCTTGGGCTTAGGCTATTCTTTTGCCTCAGCCTCCCAAGTAGCTGGGACTACAGACACCTGCCATAATGCCCGGCTATTTTTTTGTTGCAGTTTTACCGGGACCGTTTTTTTTTTTTTTTTTTTCCTTTCTTTTTTTTGTAGAGACAGAGTCTCTTTACCGCCCTTGGTGGAGCGCCGTGACGTCACAGGACTCACAGCAACTTCCAGCTCTTGGGTTTCCACGATTCTCCTGCCTCAGCCTCCTGAGCAGCTGGGACTACAGGCGCTTGCCACAACGCCCAGCTAGTTTTTGGTTGCAGTTCGGCCGGGGCTGGGTTTGAACCCACCACCCTCGGTATATGGGGCCGGTGCCCTACTCACTGAGCCACAGGTGCCACCCCAGGACCGGGTTTGAACTCACCACCCTTGGTATATGGGGCTGGCGCCCTACTCACTGAGCCATAGGTGCCACCCTCCTAGAAGTTTTTAAAAAGTTTCATAATTACGGTATTTTAAAAATAGCTTTATCGTGGCCAGGCATAGTGGCTCACGCCTGTAATCCTAGTACTCTGGGAGGCCAAGCGGTGGATTGCTTGAGCTTACAGGTTTGAGACCAGCCTGAGCAAAAAAGCAAGACCCTGTCTCTACTAAAAATAGAAAAACTGAGGCAAGAGGATCACTTGAGTGCAAGATGGAGGTTGCTGTGAGCTATGACATCATGACATTCTACCCAGGATGACAGCTTGAGACTTTGTCTCAAAAAAAATTAGCTTTATTGAAATATAATTCACAGTTTATTGGTTTTTAGTATATTCACAAAGTTGATTATCTTGGTCAAATTTTAGAACATTTTCATCATCCCCCAAATAAATCCTGTATTCATTAGCAATATCCCCAATACATACCCTTCCCACCCTAGTCTTAGACAACTGCTCATCTGCTTTCTGTTCCTGTAGGTCTGTGTATTCTGGATATTTCATCTGAGTGGAACCGTACACGTGGTCTTACGTAGTCTTTTGTGTCTGATTTCCTTCGCCGAGTATGTTTTCCAGACTCGCTCGTGTTATAGCCTGTATCAGTATATCGTTCCTTTTTTATTTCTGAATGATGCTCAGCTGTATAGATAAGACCACATTTTATTCATCCATTATTCATTGACAGACATGTAATTGGGGGGGGGGGGGTTCTCCTTTGTGGCTGTTATAAATAATGCTGACTGGACATTTGTATGTGTACAGGGTTTTGTGGGGACATAAGTTTCTTGGGTATATACCTAGAAGTAGAATTAATGAGTCATATGGTAACTCAGTGTTTAACATTTTGAGAAATTGCAGTACTGTTTTCCATAGTGGCTATGTCATTTCACATTCTCCTCTGATTTTTCTGAGTGTTCAGTTTCTCACATCTTTGCCAACACTGGTTATTATCCATCTTTTTGATAATAGCCATCCTAGTGGGTGTGAACATAAATGAACTTTTTTTTTTTTTTGAGACAGAATCTCACTTTGTTGCCCTCAATAGAGTGCTGTGGCATCACAGCTCACAGTAACTTCAAACTCTTGGGCTCAAGTGATTCCCTTGCCTCAGCCTCTCAAATAGCTGGGACAACAGGCGCCTGACACAATGCCCAGCTATTTTTTAGAGATGGGGTCTTGCATTTGCTTGGGCTGGTCTCAAACCTGTGAGCTCAGGCAACCCACCCATCTTGGCCTCCTAGAGTGCTGGGATTACAGGTGTGTGAGCCACTGTGCCTGGCCCATAGATGAACTTTTCATTTTATCATGTTTAGATATCTATTGACATATAATTTACCACATTAACAGAATAGCATTAATTGTAAACCAACCTTGCATTCCTGAGGTAAACTTAAGTTGATCATTTCATATTATTTGATTACATTTTCTGATATGTTATATAGGAATTTTTTATCTGTATTCGTGACTGAGATTGACCAGACCTTGTCAGAGTTTGGTATTAAGGTTTTGATACACATACAAAAGAGTTGTCTCTTACATTTTCCTCTTCTTTGGAAGGTTTGCTTAATAATGGAATTACTTCTTCCTAAATGTTTGGTAGAACTTGGTAAGGAAGCCTTATGGACTTGTAATTTTCTTTTTTGGAAAGGTTTTTGGGAATACTTGGTTTTATGTTCTTAGTAAGTTTGATGATATAGTTTTCTAGGAATTTGGTCATTTCTAAATTTTCAAATTTGTTAGCATAAGGTAGTTAATATACTTTAAAAAAAATTTTTTTATTTTTAATTTCATCTTGCTTGTACATTCTTCCTTATTTGAAGTACTCTTTTTTTGTTATTCATTTCCTTCTTTGGTGATGCTGTGCTGTTTTTGATGTTAGTAGAGACGGGGTCTTACTCTGGCTCTCTGCTGGTCATACTGGTCTCGAACCTCTGAGCTCAGGCAATCCACCCGCCTCAGCCTCCCAGCCTACAGTGCTGGGACTGCAGGCGTGAGCCACCACGCCCGGCCAATAATATCCTTTTTAAAAAAAATGTCAGAAGCACGTGTAGCAATGTTTTCAAAGTACCACTTTTTGACTTGGTTGGTGTTTGCTATTCCCTGTTTCACTCATTTTTGCAATATTTTTTTCCTTCTACTTTCTTTGTACTTATTTTGTTCTTTTCCTAAGCTCTCAAGATGGATGCCAGCCTTGTTTTTAGCCTTCTCTGTTCTTTGGTAGATACACATACGGTTATAAATTTTTTTTTTTTTTTTTTTTTTTGGCGTTTTTGTCTGGGGCTGGGTTTGAACCCACCACCTCTGGCATATGGGGCTGGTGCTCTACTCCTTTGAGCCAAAGGTGCTGCCCGGTTATAAATGTTCTGATTATGACTTCTGAATCCCACAAGTTATTTTATTTTACTTTATTATATCTTTTTTTTTTTTTTTTTTTTTTTTAAGAAATGGAGTCTCTTGCTCAGACTAGTATCAAACTCCTGAGCTTAAAATGATCCGCCCTTCTCAGGCTCCCAGAGTGCCAGGATTGTAGGTGTGAGCCCCTGTGCATGACCTGTTTTACATTATCTTTATTGGTGTGTTATTTTACCATTTTATTTATTTATTTTTGTTCTGTTTCATTATTTTATTTTACACAGGGTCTCACTCTGTTGCCCAGGCTGGAGTGCAGTGGCAGGATCATAGCTCACTGTGACCTTGAGCTCCTGAGCACAGGAACCCTCAGGTCAGGGTCCACCGCCCTGTGTGTCCCTCAGGTCAGGGCTGCTCCGTCATGTCACACAGAGCTCTCTGTTTTTCCTGATTTTTAGAAATCCTTTAGAGAGGGCATATGTTAATCTCTTATTACGATTATGGGTTTATCTATTATTTCTTATCAACTTATTCTGTGTATATTCTAGGACTATTTTATTTGAGACATGTGAGTTTATAGTTGCAGTTGCCATGGGAACTGAACCTTGATCTTTATGTAGGGATCTCTGTATTTGGTAATGTTTTGTCTAGCATTAATATAAGTGTACTAGCTTTTTTTTTATTCATTTATGTATTTAATTTTTTGACTCTGGGTCTTGTTCTGTTGCCCAAGCTAATTATTTATTTTTACTTAATTTTTGTTAATTTTTAAAATGTGTTTTTTTAATTTTTGCTTTTTTGTTTTATTACTTTTGAGATTGTGTGTGTGTGTGTGTGTGTGTTTGTGTGTGTTTGGTACAGAGTCTCCATTCCCCAGCTATAGTGCTGTGGTGTCATCACAGCTCACAGCAACCTTAAACTCCTGGGGTCAAATGATCCTTCTGCCTCAGCTTCCCTAGTAGCTGGGACTATATAGGTGCCACCACCATACCTGGCTAATTTTTTCTATTTTTAGTTGAGACGGTGTCTCCCTCTTGTTCCTGATGGTCTCAAACTTCTGAGCTCAAGCAGTCCATTGGCCTCAGCCTCCTATAGTGCTGGGATTACAGGTGTGAGCCACCATTCCCAGCCTCATTATTATTACTATTACATTTTAGAGATGGGGTCTCACTGTGTTGCCTAGGCTAGAGTACAGTGGCCTGATCATCACTCACTGCGGCTTAGAACTCCTGGGTTCAAATGATCCTTCTACCTCAGCCTTCAGAGTAGCTGCACAATTTCCACTGAGCTTTACTTCCTCTCTGCATGTGTGCTCATCAGCTAGCTCCAGTTTATACTTTTTTTTTTTTTTTTTTTTTTTGCTGTTTTTGGCCAGGGCTGAGTTTGAACCCGCCACCTCTGGCATATGGGGCCAGTGGCCTACTCCTTTGAGCCACAGGCGCTGCTCTCCAGTTTAATATTGAGTACATGTGATGTTTGCTTTTCTATTCTTTAGATACTTCATTTAAGAGAATGGTCACTAGTCCCATTGAAATTTTTTCAAAAGGCCTTAATTCGTCCTTGCTCATGGCTGAGCAATACTCCATGAAGTACATATACCACATTTTATTAATTGAGCATGAATTTATGGGCACTTGGGTTGATTCCATATCTTTGCAATTATGAATTGTGTTACAGTAAACATTTGAGTGCAGGTCTCTTTATGATAATATTACTTCTTTTCCTTTGGGTAAATATCCAGCAGTGGGATTGCTGGATCAAATGGTGAGTCTACATTTAGTTCTTTAAGGAATCTCCATACTGTTTTCCATACAGGCTATACTAATTTGTAGTCCTACAGTAGGTGGAAGTACAGACATGTGCCACCATGCCCAGGTAATTTTTTCAAATTTTTGGTGGATATAGGGTCCCTCTCTTGCTCAGGCTGGTTTTGAGCTCCTGATCTCAAGCACTGCTCCCTCTTCAGCCTCCCAGAGTGCTAGGAGTCACCACACTGAGTGCTAGGAGTCACCACACTGAGTCTGTCTGGCCTTTGAAAGGGCTTTGAGGAAGTAATAAATGCTGTAACTGGATTTGAAACCAGTACTCACTCTGATTCAACACCTCAGCATTGGTGCCAAAGGAAGTTTTAGGGAGACCAGATGCAGCTGTGAGGTAACTGTTGAATATGTAAAATTGCCCACCTCACAGAGCTACCATGGGAGATGCCAGGGCATTGCAGTAATGGTGACTGGGATAGCTGGGGGTCACACATGAGGCCAGCTGCAGAGCTGTAGCAAACTTTCGCCGGTGAGGTGTTGTAACAACAACACCAGTATCGCTGTGGCTGTTGTCTTCACTGAGAAGCTCTGTTGTCTAAAATCGTGAACTCTTGGAAGCTTTGGTATTGAGATCATATCAGTAAGAATAAAGTGTCCCACTTTTGCTCACTTTGACACAGAGAAGCACCTTCAGTTTCCAGCTCGGTGCAGTGTCCATCAGGGGCATCTGAAGCAGACCCATGTCTCTGTCCCCTTTGTTGTTTCCAGTGGAGTAGCTGCCGTGTGGGGCACAGTCTTCACCCTGACCTTTTCCAGAGACTCGTCACTTTGTTGGAACATTACATGAATGTAGCCTTCCCCATCACCTGTCTGTTCTCTGTTCCCTTTCTGTGTGCACAGCCCTGCCATCGCGGTGGGTCAGTTCCCTGAGCTTGTCAGACCCCAGGTTTGGACCCCACGGGTATGTAGCCCTGCCATCGCAGTGGGTCAATTTCCTGACCTTGTCGGACCCCAGGTTTGGACCCTGCGGGTATGCAGCCCTGCCATTGCAGTGGGTCAGTTTCCTGACCTTGTCAGACCCCAGGTTTGGACCCTGTGGGTATGCAGCCCTGCCATCGCACTGGGTCAGTTCCCTGACCTTGTCAGACCCCAGGTTTGGACCCTGCGGGTATGCAGCCCTGCCATTGCAGTGGGTCAGTTCCCTGACCTTGTTGGACCCCAGGTTTGGACCCTGGTTGTCTTAAGCAGATTGGACTGGGGCAGTAGCTTCACCTTGTAGGGATGCAGTTCCTTAGGATGTGTTTTGGTGGAAAAGTTTTAATTTAGTCTACAAAGTTTGTTTGGCTTCCTAAAATTATGGTTATCCTTTATCAGATCTAGAAAATTCTCAGCCGTCGTCTCCTCAGCTGTTGCCTCTGCCCTGCTCTCTCCTCCCTCCCTGTCTGTGCAAGGAGGACTGTCCCTGTCTGTTCCCTGCTGTTCATCCCCCTCTGCACCAGTGACCCCCTCACTCCATTGCAGTCTCGATCCTGTCTGGCTTATTCTATTCATCCATCATTCTTTCCTCTGTTATTACTGATTTGCTTTTCTTTCTTACATAGCCTCTTATTTTATTCTCATAGACTACTCTCCGCTCTCCCCATAAGCAGCAGCCATTCTCTTTTGTTTAATGTGTGTCTTTTCTTGTGTCTTTGAAATACTCATTTCCAGGCTTTTTTTAAGATATGATTGACATACACTACCCATGTCTAAAGCAGTGTGGTGTGTGCTCTTGGAAAGGCCCCATGGTGAAGGTAATGGAATACCCACCTCCTGCCCCTTTGTACCAACCTGTGTCCTCCTCATGCTAAGATGACCCTGGCGTGCGTTGACACTTACAGGTGAGTTGGCATTTTCTGCAATAGTGGGCCCTCAGTGAGCTTGTGCCTGGCCTCTTCACTCAGTGTCACCGTGTGGAGCTTCCTCTGGGCATGTTAATGGTTTGTGGGGTTTTGCTGAGTAATGTCCTTGTGTGGCTGTGCAGACTGTTGTCATTTCTCTGGGAAAGGCCTGGGTGCCAGTGGCCAGGCTGTACTGCAGGTGTGTTTCACGGCCACACTGCTCTTCAGAGTGACCTCGAGTTTCCCTCTGGGTCACCTTGTGAGGGTTCCGATACTCAGGGTCCTTGTCAGCATTTTAGGGTCAGGCACTGTCACAGGTTTCAGTTTGCATTTCCATCAAGATGACTTAACAGCATCTTTTCCTATGCTTTTTCCATCATAGATCTTATTCGAGGAAGTTTTCACATCTTTGGGGCCATATATTTTTATTATTTATTTATTTATATGTGTATTTTTTTTCAGACAGTCTTACTATGTTGCCCTCGGGAGAGTGTCGGTGCATCATAGCTCGCAGCAACCTCAAACTCTCGGTCTGAAGTGATTCTCTTGCCTCAAGAGTAGTTCCCAAGTAGCTGGGACTACAGGAACCCACCACAACGCCCGGCTATTTTCTTGTTGCAGTTGTCATTGTTGTTTAGCTGGTCCTAGCCGGGTTTGAACCCACCAGCCTCAGTGCATGTGGCTGGTGCCCTAACCACTATGATATAGGCACTGAGCCAGGGGTCATATATTTTTCATTGATATAAATTCTGTTGTTCTACATATACCATTTGGTTTCTTTACATCTAGTGTTTGCCTGGTTGCTCCGAGTGAGCTGGGCCTGCCTGCCTGCCTGCCCGGTGCTCCCCTAAAAGGTTTCCTGAATGGAAGTGGCCTTCAGGCTTGGTTCCAGTGCACACCCAGGATGGGGTGCTGAAGGGGCTACCTGGGTGTTGTGAGGAGCACTGTATACTGGCAGAGGCTCTGGCAGCTCAAGAAAGCTGGGTGATAGGGGGGCACAGGGAGGGGAGCCTGCCTGAAACCTCGGTGGCTGGGTGACACCACGGGCGTCTGGGTAGGCATAGTGGCCACCTCCCCTGCAGCGGTGTCTACTCTCTCTGCAGATGAAGGGTGCCCTGATGGAGATCATCCAGCTCGCCACACTCGACTCGGACCCTTGGGTGCTCATGGTCGCCGACATTCTGAAGTCCTTTCCTGACACAGGGTCGCTTAACCTGGACCTTGAGGAGCAGAATCCAAACGTTCAAGACATTTTAGGAGAACTTAGAGAGAAGGGTATGCTGTGTGGCTTCAGTCAATGTTGAGAGGAAGGAATGCATCTTTAACAATTGTTTTCTAAAATGGATTTGGTTTTTAGAGTGTTGTGTTATTCATTGTGTCATGTGTGTGGGTCCTAAAACACGAACGGCACTTAGGCTACCCTTCCTGCTTGTTTGAAAAACAAGCTTGTGCAGCTCACAGGCCCTCCTCTCTGCTCCTGCTCTGTCGGGAAGTGTCTTACCCACGACAGCCTCACACCTGTGTGTGTCTGCCTGTCAGTAGGGACTTGGCCCCTTCAAGTGGTGTCTCTGGAGTCTAGAACATTCCCTGGCCCAGAGTAGATTCTCAGAAATGCATGTCAAAAGTATCAACAATTAAGTATTTTAGAGTGTGAATTGAAAATCATTTAGAAACTATTTTCTTTCTTTCTTTTTTTTTTCTTTGAGACACAGTCTCACTCTGTCACCCTAGGTAGAGTGCTGTGACGTAACCGCTCACAGCAAACTCAAACTCTTAGGCTTAACCGATCCTCCTGCCTCAGCCTCCCAAGTACCTGGGACTACAGGTGCCCGCCACAAGGCCTGGCTATTAGAAAATATTTTCAGGGGCGGCGCCTGTGGCTCAGTGAGTAGGGCGCCGGCCCCATATGCCAAGGGTGGTGGGTTCAAACCCAGCCCCGGTCAAACTACAACAAAGAAATAGCCGGGCGTTGTGGCGGGCACCTGTAGTCCCAGCTACTCGGGAGGCTGAGGCAAGAGAATCGCTTAAGCCCAGGAGCTAGAGGTTGCTGTGAGCTGTGTGATGCCACGGCACTCTACCGAGGGCAACAAAGTGAGACTCTGTCTGTATTAAAAAAAAAAAAGAAAGAAAGAAAATATTTTCAAATGGTTTTAAAGAACATGAAATGATGTGATCGCCTCTGCCTTTTCTGAATTTCTCTCCTGCCCTGGAGAATTAGAACTGGTGGCTCCTGCATCCAGAGAGCTACTCAAGGGCTGGGAGAGGCGGCCTGGTGTTCTTCTCCCCTGCAAAGTGACCACTCTTGTATTTAATACTTTCTAGGTTATCTCTTGATTTGGGGTTTTTTATTTGTTTTGGTTTTTCCTTTTTTGAGACAGGGTCTAGCTCTGTCATCCCAGCTGGAGTGCAGTGGTATCATCACAGCACACTGCAGCCTCAAACTCCTGGCTCAAGAGATCCTCCTGCCTCAGCCTCCCGGAGCCTTGGGCATGCAGGCGGAGCTGCCTGGCCTGTTACTTGCTTTGTAACTGCTGGTCTGGGTGAGCCTGCTCCCATCTGCTGCAGCTTCCCTTGGGGGCAGGAGAGGCTTGATCTCTGCCAGTCTGTGGGCTTTTCCTCAAAGTGGTTTCTGGAATTTTGGGAAGCAGGAGCTCCTGGCCCCCTGTTTTTTTTCCTGAGACTTCATTACTGGGTGACCACACAGACCCAGGGAGTGACATGGGCAATGTTGATGAGGGCCATGGGGACCGGAGGAGAGAAGTCACAGATACAGCTTCCTTTTGTTTGGGTGGCATGTTTTGTCAAAATTCTATGATCCTGAAGTCCTAAGTGTGGGAAGGTTCCTCCAGAAATAACTGAATTTGTAGACACAGGTGGTTCCCAGACACCAGTGGTGCTGCAGCCTGACAGCTGACAGGCCAGCAGTACAGCCCCTGTCCTTCCTCCCACGCAGCTCCTGGGGCTCTAATGAGCTCTCCCTGGTGGAATGCCTGTCCCACTCGGATTGCCTTGGCTGCCGGGGGTGGCAGGGCTGGAGCAGCAGGGAGCTGGTCCAAGGACCACAGGGGACTCGAAAACATAGAAACTACCACAGCTGTCGCTAGGGAGTGCAGTGGGGGTGGGCAGCTCTTGGTCTTAACTGTGAGCTTTCTGGTCTTGACTGTCTGGTAACTGGGCTGTGGGTGTCCCTGTGCAGTGGGTGAGTGCGAGGCATCTGCCATGCTGCCGCTGGAATGCCAGTACTTGAATAAAAATGCCCTGACGACCCTTGCTGGACCCCTGACTCCCCCAGTGAAGCATTTTCAGTTGAAGCGGAAACCCAAGAGCGCCACGCTGCGGGCGGAGCTACTGCAGAAGTGTGAGTGCCCGCTGCCTCCAGCATCTCCTTCTTAGGTTCTTGTAGTGTTTACGGTGCTAATGCTGATCTTTTAGGAAGGCAGAGGTCTGCATAAAGTATTTTTTTCTTGAGATAGTCTCACTCTGTTGTGCTGGGTAGAGTGCCATTGTGTCAGCTCACCACAAACTCACTCTTGGGGATCAATAGTCCTCCCGTCTTAGCCTCCAAGTAGCTAGGACTGCAGGTGTCCACCACAATGTCTGGCTAGTTATTCTATTTAGTAGAGAAAATCTTTTTGCCTTGGCCTGGGATTACAGGCATGAACCTCTGCGCCTGGCCCATAAAATTTTTTGTGAAAAATTTATTTATCACTATACCTGTGTGGTGAAAACATGCTTTTAGAAACTTCAGAATTTCAGGTTAAGGTGTCTGTAATTTCTATTAGAAAAGTGAGATCTGTACCAGCCAAGTGGAGTGTGCTGCTGTATATATAGTGGCCTAGCTCCCATCTTGTGCACAGGGAGGCTGTGTGTAGTCTGATGCCCCACCTGGCTCGCAGGCTGCCAGTGAGCTCAATTTGACTTGAACGGTATTTGAGAGGCAGGAGGATCACTTGAGCCCCAGGAGTTTGAGACCATTTGGGCGACACAGTGAGACCCTATACAAAAAATAAAATTAAAAAATGATTAGCTAGTGTGCTGGTGCACTCGTAGTCCCAGCTACGTGGGAGGCTGAGGCAGGAGGTTCACTTGAATTCATGAGTTTGAGGCTCCTGTTAGCTATGATCATACCATTGCACTCTTGTCTGGGTAACAGAGTGAGACCCTTTCTCAAAAAGGAAGGAAGGAAGGGAGGGAGGGGAGGAAGGAAGGGAGGAGAGGAAGGAAGGAGAGGAAGGGAGGAGAGGAAGGAAGGAAGGGAGGAGAGGAAGGAGAGAAAGGAGAGGAAGGGAGGAGAGGAAGGAAGGAAGGAGAGGAAGGGAGGAGAGGAAAGAAGGGAGGAGAGGAAGGAAGGGAGGAAGGAGAGGAAGGAAGGAGAGGAAGGGAGGAGAGGAAGGAAGGAGAGGGAGGAGAGGAAGGGAGGAGAGGAAGGAAGGGAGGAGAGGAAGGAAGGAGAGGAAGGGAGGAGAGGAAGGAAGGAAGGGAGGAGAGGAAGGAGAGAAAGGA
>CAUYPK010106660.1:0-11952 GCA_963574355.1 Loris lydekkerianus
TTCCTTGGCCCTTTTTTCTTAAGTGTTCTGATCATGAAAGGATGCTGGATATTGTCAAAAGCTTTTCTACATCTATTGAGAGAATCATATGGTCTTTGCTTTTTAGTTTGTTTATGTGATGTATTATATTTATAGATTTACATATGTTGAACCAACCTTGAGACCCTGGGATAAAACCCACTTGATCATGAGATCTATTCAAAATTAAAATACATTTCCTTTCTGGTAATCAGATTATATGATGGTTTATCTTCCTATTCTAATTTAGAATACTTTTGTGCAGGAAAATCAACACAATATATTTGCTTATGCAGATGACAGGCAGTTGCAGTGTGGTTCAACTACTGACACTTTATATCCTCACTGCCACTGACTTAGTCCTGGTCTGCAGGATTACTGAGTTACTCAACAGCTTTCCAACCAAAGTACCGGCTTCAGTTGTGCTTTTCTAAACTACCCTGGTATTGTCAGTTCTGAAAAGCAAAACTGCTCATATCCTTCTTATGTTCGTATTTCATTTATTCCGCCTATCTTTCAGGACAAAATTCAAATTCCTTGACATAGCAGTCACAGCATTTTCCAGCTTCCAGAGACTGTCTGGGTTCCTTGGCTCATGGACACCTCCTCACATCATTCCAACCTCAGGCTTCCATGTCACAGATGCTACATGCACAGTCAAATCTACCTCTGCCTCCCTCTTCTAAGGACACTTGTGATTATATTTGGGGCCCACTCAGATAATCCAGGATACTCTCCCTATCTCAAGATCCTTACACTTAATCACATCTGCGAAGTCTCTCTTGCCATGTAAGATAATATATTCACAGGTGCCAGGAATTAAGATCTGGATATCTTTAGGGGCCATTATTCAGCCTACCACAGAAGACTTGGTCTGCAGAGTGGTAATGGAAAAAAATCAGTTGCTAACAATAAAAAATTTCCAGGCTACTTTTGAGAAGTCAGGAAGCTCTGACTTCTCTGAGGCTGTACTCCACATGGCTGCTATAAGCCAAGCCTGCAAGGTGGCCTACATTTTCCCATCAGCTCTGTGCCCACCAATTCCTACTGCCCCACACTCAGCTGGATTTTCTCATTCATACTGGCTACTCGCTCAGTGCCTGGAGACACTGAACTTTGTAACCCCTATCCTGAAATTGTTGTGCTTTTTTGCAACTCTCCATCTTGGTAGAAGTTCATCTTCTCTCCTAAAGTTCTTTTCCTCATTCTGCCTCCTTGGTAATTGCCTTGATACGCCCACCCACCCTTCAAGCACAGGTGAAAGTGCTCCCTCTTGGGAAACCTGCCCACGTCTCCTATGTGTGTGGGATGGTACCTCTTACCACCGGTGTTCTAATAATGTTCAGCCCACTTCATCTGGGACCTCCTTGAAGGCAGATTTTGAGTCTTCTGTGTTTGGCACGTCACCCACATTAGATGTTTGCTGAATGAATATATGTGATGGGATACTACTGATGGGGGTATTTATTGTAAAGTAAAAGTTGTTGTTACAACAAGTTTTCAGCTATGGAAGAGAATATTTTTAATTTTTCATGGTAGGCCGCTTTTTGGAATGAGGAGATAGAACTGGATACTCCTGAATGAGAAAATATTTGAACCCAGGGCGAGTATTAGAGAGTATGAAGGTGAACCAGGCCAGATTTAGGAAGAGTGGGAAGCTCGGAAGCTGCAGGCAGGACCAGGGACCAGAATCTTGGGTTGCCCCATGAAGTCTGGTCACACTCTGCTTTACCTGAGGAACAGATCTACAGATAATATCAGAGGGTCTGACATCTAGCATCATTTTAGTTCTAGCATGGCTGAAGTGCTCCAAAGAGATACAGTTAGAATAATGAAATTGGTGAAATCTTGTGGGACTGAAAGCTTACCTGAGTCATGAATTATTCATGCTTCACTGGAGAACAATGAGGCAGAACTTTGGCTTTTATTACTGCTTCTGAGACAAAATGATTAATTTTAATTTTAGATGATTGAGCGTGCTTATGTAACACGCTAAATTCTATCTGGGTATTAACATTTTTGTTTTGTCCATTCCAATTCGAGACAATTTACTTGAGGTTATGGAATTGTTTCTTTCTAATGAATGTATTAGAATTGAATATTAAGATATATGGAAGACATTTTTCTAGTCCTCGTGGTTAATCAAATAAAGTAATTTTTATTTCTGATGCAGAACCAGACATAAATGTACCTTTGAACTAAAATTAGATTAAACAGACAACAGTTGTCTGAAGAACAGAACTATGCACATCTTTTGCTAGTATTTATTACAAGAGTACGTGATTGTTTTCTGCTGTTGATCTAGAGTTGCCTGTCTATACCATAAAAGTTAAATTGAACTTGAGTCCCATATTGAATCCTTCAAGCTGGAAAAGGTAAGTCGCTGCTTTTCCACGTCTAGAATATTGACTATGTAGTGGTGAACAAAAACAAGTTAATATAAGTGTTGTTACTATTACATGAATTTAGTCATACGTGCCTTGTTCAATTTTTGCTGATCTATAGTTACCATGGGGATCTTAAATCTAGAATTTTGGGGGTAATCTTGTGTAATCCATCTGTTTTCAAGTTATAGGAAAGAGTAGTCCGTTAAAAAGCTTATTTTAAAATATCAACATTTTTATTTAAAGTAGACTTTTTCAAATTATTGTTAAGTAGTTCTAAAAAAGTTTTTCTCAATTATTCCCTCAAATAAGTTTTGAGCCCTGTGCCTTTTCTTCTGCAGTCTTGAGGATGCTCAGGATCTTTGTGTTTGGCTGGTTTTCATAATCCCATAAATATCATAGGCTTTCTTTCTACCTCTTAATTATGTTTGTTATTTTTGTCTGAGTTAATTTGAAAGGGTTATCTTCAAGTTCCGATACTGTTTTTCATCCCGGTCAAATCTATTTTTAAAACCTTCCACTGGGCTTTATATATATATATATTTTTTTTTTTTTTTTGCTCTAACAAAGACTTTATTTCCATAATACATTAGACACAATGAAGAATACATTAATGAAAAAAGAGTATTGATAACATTTTTACACACTTAAATTTTCCAACCTTGAAAGTCAGAAAATATAAAGTCAGTTTTCATGAACTGTATTAGGGTTTTGTATTTCTTAAATAAACTTTTCATTTCCAGAAGTTCTATTTGGTCCTTCTTTGACATGTCTATTTCTTTAGTGAATTGTTCACTCATTTCCTAAATGTTTTTCTACTTCCTTTGGGTTGGTTTTCCATTTTCTTTTGAATTTCATTTACTTTCCTTACAATCCATATTTGGAATCTTTAACTGTCATTTCAATCCTTTCATTTTGGTTGCTCTCCGTTGCTAGAGAGCTGGTATTCTCTTCTGGAGGGTCCCTTTCACTTTGACTTTTTATACTTCTGAAGTTCTTTCATTGATTCCATCTCATCTGGAGCAGCTGTTACTTCTTGATTTTGAATTTTCTTTTGTTTAGCTGGACCTTTCCCCTTCATCTTCCTTGTAGGGGTGTATTTGCAGGATATTCTGGGTAAGAGCCTTTGCCTTTGTTTCTGGATGCTCTGATGGTGGTCTAGGACTGGGTAGAAGCCGTGTTCCTGGACAGCCTTGGTGTGGTGTTTTTCTCAGTTGCTAGTTGTTTATAGGCTGCAGCAGTGGTGAGTTATGTGTGTGGGTGCATTCCCTGTCTCTCTTTGAGGAGAGAGAATGAAGGTCTTTGAAATCTATTCTTTCCCCTGTCCTGTGGTCTCCTTACCATGGTGAATTGTATTGGCAGGCCCAGTTTAATCTCTGAGGCAGTAGGTGGAGCTCATGGCTGAGAATCCAGGCAGAGGCCATGAGTTCCCGGGCTGTGGATATTTATCCAAATCAGATCCCAGTGTACAGGAGACTCCAGGCTAGGGTATCCCTGGCAGGGCGTTGGACTTTGAAGCAGTTGGTGCGGCAGTGGTGGAGAATGTAGTGTGGGGTACTGGGGCCCAGTTGCAGTGCTGGAATCTCCCAGCAGTGTCTTGGGGGTGGTTGTAACTCTGGAGACAGAGAGGCGGAGCCTCAGGCTCTGGCTTGTGAATTTCAGAGCTGAGACTGGGAAGGAGCCAGAAGCCGGGCTGCTTTGCAGAGCCTCAGAGCCAGAACTAGGGCTGTGGGGATGACCAGGCTAATATGACCTGGGGGGCAGGGTTGGGGCTGAGGAGGCAGCAGGCAGTTGGGACCTGACGTGTGGGATGGGAGCTAAATACATGAGGGGCTGTTCCACAGGCACAGGGACCCATGAAAGGCCCAAAACATTAGATCCTGGTGTGGATGCAGAGGGAAAGGAACATTTACACACTATTGTTGGGACCGCAAATTAGTACAGCCTCTAAGGAAAAAAGTATGGGGATTTCTCAAAGAACTAAAAGTAGACCTACCATTCAATCCAGCAACCCCACTACTGGGTTATTTACCTGTAGGGGCAAGAAAAAACTTGCCTTCCCCCTAACCCCTGGAATTTTTGCTGAAAGTTCAGTTCAGAATTAAGGCAGATTAATAAGAGAAATGTTTATTTCTCAATACCACGCACATGGGGAGAATCACAGGAGTGATGACCAGTCTCTCAATGGTGGTCAGAGGCCTTCATGGACACCTTTTGGAAGGGAGGAGGAGAATGTGGAGTCCAGGTGCAGCAAGTGGTTGACAGGGAGGGTGAATAGATGGGGAAGCAGATTGACTTATAAATGAACCTGAGAGACAGGTTTTGCATTTTAAATGAGAAAGAGAAATCTTTCTCATTGGGGGGGGGGGGGAGAAAGAGAAATCAGTTACCCGTCTTTACTCAATCAGTCAGGTTTTATATAAGCGGTTCTCAACCTGTGGGTTGTAACCCACAGGAACTTTGTTAAAGGGCTGTGGCATTAGTAAGGTTGAGAACCGCTGTTTTATATAGGTGCAGGGAAAACCCCTTCCAAATACTTTCTGATCTCGAAAACATGACCTTTAATTCCAAGTATTCTTTATACAAAGTACTCATATTTTGGGGGTGCAATTTCCTTAGACTCTTCATACCCAAAGGAAAAGAAGGCATTTTACCAAAAAGACCCCTGCCCTCAAATGTTTGCTGCAGCACAATTCACAACTGCAAGGATGTGGAACCAACCCAAGTGCCTACCACACCAGTGGATTAACGAAGTGTGGCGCATGTGCACCTTTTGCAACAATTTGGATAGAATTTGCAACCATTATCTGTGAAGTATCTAAAGATTGGAGAAACAAACACCGCATATACTTACTATTAAATTGGAGCCAACTGAAGAGCTCACATAGGGAAACAAAATTTAACAGAACTCAAACGGGGGAGGGAAGAGGCAGGGAGGGTCAAAAATCCACTTCAGGGTACAGAGTACTCTCTGGATGACAGGCGCACTTAGAACCGTGACTCACATGTCATGAAAGTGATTCGTGTAAGCAAAAATATCTGTACCCATAATACCCTGAAAACAAAATAAGCTGATTTCAGCAGATAAAATGGCAATTCTTTCTGTGAAGTATCATCTAGTAATATCATAAGTCATGAGTTCAAAGGAAAAGGAATAATAATTTGAAAAACAACTGGGAAAATTATTTTTTCAGTTATCCAAAGGTATCAATTAAAAATAACATTAAAATCTTGATTTTTAGTATCAAAACAATATTAGTCTTTAATTTTATGAGCAAGACAGTTTAAGTTGGAAGGCAATTATAAAACAACTCTACATGCATTTAAATCTCTGGTGATCACAGACTGTGCAAACCTCTCTCAGAAAGGTAAGAAACATTTCATTTTAGTATTTGTGAAGAGATTTACCAAACTGAATGGCTCTTAGAATAAAAGTGAACAACTCTGCCTGAAACAGAAAATCAGAACAATGTCCGAGAGTGCTCTATTCCTCTGAAGCTTTAAAACTTACTGAGTTTAGTTTAGGGTTTGTAAGGGGTGAAAACTAGGGTGAGAGAATGTGGTTATGCTCAGGAGAGTGGGTTTTAACTAAAGGTTACTCTTTAAAAAAAAGAAAAAAGAAATTCTTGGTGTTATAGCCAGAGAGATATCCTTTTCTATCTGGAGGAATTTTGGTGGTGACAAGCCCACAGACCGCGACATCTGAAAATGTGCACAGTGCTCGAAAGCAATCCAGAGGCTTTGGGACCAGCAGATGTCAGCAAGTGGGAGGCTTTGGTAAGATCTGACAATCCGTGGAAAAGTGGCCATTCTCTATGAACTACTCTGGGGGAAAATCTTACTTTAATGACAGCTTATAATGTAGCTAGTCTAAAATACTATACTCTCTTCTTACTCTTAAAAAAATCCTCAATTTTCAATTTTTGGGAGGTAGAAAATCAACCCACAAGAACAGAGAACACCCATGTCTTATATACAAAGTTGAACTTATTTGTGGTGGACACAATTTACCCATTCATTCAATAAACATTTATTGAGCATCCAGTGTGACACTCTATGTGCTGGTGATCCAGGAATGGTTAAGACATCATTTTTCTCAGAGAGACTCAGATGAAAGGAGTTGGACATGTAATTAAATAGTCATATTATAAGGTGATCACTGCTTGTGTTAAATAATATGCAAGCTGCTCAGAGAAGAAACTAATGTCAGACATCACCAAATGTAAACTCTACAACAAATCGCTCTCTACAGATCTTTCTTTGTCTTTTCCGTATGGAGATGTGAGATGGTGCTGTGGGCTTCTTGGCAGAGCCTCTGCAGGGGGCCATAGACTGCAGTGTGCATGGTGTGGCTTGGAGTCAGGCAGTGTCCCACATATGCAGACTGTATGTGGTGGCCCTATGCCTAGCACATGCTGGACCCCCAACTGGTTTAAAGGATAGGTGAATGAATGTGCATGCAGAGGCATTGTTTGTGGAGTAGATAACTTACATTATGTACAAGAAGAAACACAGGGAGCTGTGGACGATAAGGTGAGTTTGTCTAGTTTCAGAATAAAGCCCTTTGCATAATGGTAGAGAGAAACCCCACTTATAATAGTAACAAGTATTTAGGAATAAAGTTAACAAGAAACATACAAAACCCATAGGAGGTAAACTGTAAAACACTCCTAAAGGACATGAACATAGACTTGAACAAAATATACTCTGTTCTTGAATAGAAAAACTCATGATGTGTTCCTTAAGTAAATTTATTAACTTAATACAATCCAATAAAAACACCAAAAAGTTTTGATAGGGGTTAGATAAATTGATACTAAGGTTTGTATGTAAAAATACACATCAAGAATTTCCAGGAAAAAAAAAAAAAAAAGAAAGAAATAGCACTATAAAAAAAGAAAAACACAAGAAAGAACTACTCTTACCATTAAAACATATTGCAAAGCCTCTATGATTAAAGCAGTATGGTACAGCTTGTATATTATTTAACACAAGCAGAAAGACAAGTGGAATGGAATAAATTACCCAGATGAAGATTCAAGGTCATGCAGAATTTCAACATATGATAAAGAAGGCATCTTAAATTACTGAGCCAAATGTGTACTTGGGTAAGATTAGATTTTACAACATAGAAAAAGGAAAGACTCCAGATTCTTATGATATCTAAATATAAAATTCTAATAATTTAAATACCAAAAGAAACCCTGGTGTGAATACTCCTTAATTTTAACGTGGGGAAAGACTTTCTAACAATGACTCAAAGTCCATAGATAACTTTTTTAAAAGTGATGTTTAACTACAAAAAAAAAAAAAAAAAAAATTCCATCACTTCTGTGACATTCCTGCCAAAGACAGTCAGAATTGAATTATAAGAAAACATTAGAGAAACCTAAAATGAGGAACATTCTACAAAATAACTCCTCTATAATGTTTTAAAGTGCCAAGATGATGAGCATCACTGACAGAATGTCTCATTCCACCCTGGAGGAGACTAACAGGACGTGATAACTTAATGGAACACATGATTCTGAACTAGAACTTTTTGCTGTGAATGACTTTATTGGCACAAGTGGTAAAATCTAAAGGGATTTGAGGATGAGATGGTAATAATGTACTGATGTTAATTTTCTGAAGTTGATGCTTGTATTGTGGGTATAAAGGAGACTTTCTTATTTGTAAGAAAATTGTGCCAATATTAGGAATGACAGTGCAACAGGTCAATAAGTCACTCAAACTGAGGAAAACAAAAGTTATTTGTATTATATTTGTAACCTTTCTCTAAGTTTGAGATTAATTAAAAATTTATGTATATATATCTATATCTTTATGAAATGGTTGATTTCTAAGAAAATTTTTAATTACCAAAGTGACCTCAGAAGAGATTTGAAAACAGAACCAGAAATTTCCAGAGAAGAATATGAACTATTGTCCAACAGCAACCAACCAGGAGGTCTGTGTGTTCTCACAGGAGAACCCTAGTTAACCCCTAAAGAACAGAGAGTCCCAGTGCTATGTAAAGGGCTCTGGAATACAGGAAAAGAAGTAAATTCCCAAATTATTTGACCAAAACCCACATATGACATTTTTGCTAGTTTAAACAATGAAAACAGGCCAGGCACAGCGGCTCACACCTGTAATCCCAATACTTTGGAAGGCTGAGGCAGGAGGATCACTTGAATAGGACAGTAAAAAAAAAGAAAGAAAGAAAATGTCAGCTCAATCTTTCTTATGAATATGTAATACAGCTAAATAAAACATTAACAAACAAAACCCAGCAGCACATTAAAAGAACAATAAATCCTGACCAAGTGGCATTTTACCTAGAAGCACAGGAATTATTCAACATTAAAACGCTATTAATATAACTTACAACATTAAAAAAACAAAATGGAAAAATTATATGATTTTAATAGATGCTGAAACTGTATTTAATAATAATAAATACATGTTACTCAACTCCCATAGCTCAGTGGTTATGGGAGCCAGCCACATACACTGGGGCTGGTGGGTTCGAACCCAGCCTGAGCCTGCTAAACAGCAATGACAACAACAACAATAAAATAGCTGGGCATTGTGGTGGGTGCCCAGCTGTAGTCCCAGCTACTAGGGAGGCTGAGGCAAGAGAATAACTTAAGCCCAAGGGTTTGAGGTTGCTGTGACCTGTGATGCCACTGTATTCTACCCAGGGTGACATAGTGAGACTCTTATCTCAAAATAAATAAATAAATAAAAATAAAAATTAATTAATTTTTAATTAATTAATTAATTAACATGTAGTCTTCATAAGGAATCCATAAATAAAATAGGAATAAACAAATATGTTATATCATGTTAGAGAAGAATGCACCCTCTCCTTAAAGTGACAGCCATCATGTTGATTTAAGACTACCCTGAATGTGGTCCCTTAAAATGGGCATGACAAGGACGCCCCCTGCTGTTCAACATTGTTCCAGAAGTCTTGGGTTAATGCAATTAGAAAAGACAAATCAAATGAATAAACATTGGGAAAAAGGAAGTAAAAATATTGTTATTTTCAGGTGATATAATTATATATATCAACAACACAAGAGAACTAACTAAAAATCATGTAAGCACTGAGAGAATTCAGTAAGGGCACACAATTATAAAGAAATAAATAACAAGCAATATGCAAACCCCAATTCTGGTAGAGGACTCAGGACTCAGCATTGCCAGTAACACCTTTGGAGGTTTTTTCTTTGTAATATGAACACACTTCAGAGGGAAGTTGTCTAGGTCTACAGTCTGACTTTTTTCTTTGGAAGCTTTTAGGATTTTCTCTGTGATTTTAATATTCTCATTTCCATTCTTGCTCATATGATGTTGTTAGAATGTGCACTGGTTTGATGATCTCCTTTCATTGAATACCTCATGTCTCTTTGCAATTGGAAATCTAAGCCATTTTTAATTTAACTATCGTATTTCTCCATTCTCCCTATTCTTTATGTCTAGAACTTCAATTAGATAATATATATAGGACCTGATCTTTCTATTCCCAATGTCTCTTAATATCGCATTCATATTCATTATCCTTTATCATGCTTTGGAATTCTCAGTGGATTTTCTAGATCTGTCTCCTAATTAAATACTTCTCTTTGGGTTTTATTTAGGATCCTATATAGGGGTCAAAGGAACATTTCCCCTTTGCTTTCTGAAGGTTCACTGAAAATCAGGTGACAATGGCAAATATAGGAGCAAAGGCATGCTGATTTTATTTTAATGGGCATAACAACAGAAAAATGATTACCCAGTAACCTAGTGGGGTGCAGATGTTTATATAATAATAATAGAAGGAGAAATGCGGGAAATGTGGTGATTTGGGGGAATAGTAAATGATTTTTAGGGGGAACCAATGAGCTTGGAGAACATACAATGGCCTGGGGGAAAATCTATTGAACAGACAATGGTTTGTGACAAAAGTCTGTCTAGGTGTGTTGAAAGACTTCAGTATCTCTTCCTGTGATATAAGTTAATAAAAATTCAGGGGCGATTGTGTTTTTTCTTTCGTAGGCTGGACTTTAAGCGGATGAGGGGATTCAGAGGACAGCTTCAAAGAGACAGGAGGAATGGGGGGGGGCCTCAGAGAGACCTGAGGCTGCTCGGGGAGGGGTCAGAGAGACCTGAGGCCTAAGACTGCTTTTTCAGTCCCCCACATTGTGGAATGTTGGTTTTTGAGCCCTAACATCTACCATTCATCTTGAGCATTGAGGCTTTTTTTAAAGTTAAACTTATTTATAGATTTAAATTATTAAGTATTTTTACTTCTTAAAACATCATTTTTGAGATATAATTTATATGCAATAAAACACATTCATTTAAATTGCACAATTAAATGAGTTTCAGTGACTGTAAATATCCATGAAAATACCATTACACTCAAAACACAGTCCATTTCCATCAGCCTAAAAATTTCTTTATTCTCCCTTGGGAAGTTTTCAGCAAGTACTTTAACTATTTTTCTGCCTCTTTCTTTCTCTGCAATTCCAATTATATGTATAATGAACATTAGGATATTAAATTATATTTTAAGTGGCATTTTAATGTATTTGAGACAGAGGAGGAATTTTTCACATAGCTCAAACTTCATAGTAACCCAAAGCTTATGCACACTTTTAAAAAGTTATAAATAGCCATTAATTTTATGGTTCTTTAATTGCCATTTGCTTAACATTCTCCTATTTTTGACTGCTGAGATTTAAAAAAAAATTTTTGCTAATAATTTTGTTAAATAATTTTATAATGAATATCCTTGTATAAAGACTTTTTTTTCAGATTTAAGATTATTTCCTAGGAACTACTAAACCAAAAGCATGCTCATTTTTAATGATCTCTATTGCCAAAATGTTCTTTGAAGAGATGAGATAATGAAAATGAGATGGGCAGTCCATATGAGAGTGCCAGACTACCATTTAGAAGCATTAGACATTTTAATTTTGTGTATATTTTTGCTAGTTTAAAAGATGAAAACAGGCCAGGCACTGTGGCTCACACCTGTAATCCCAATACTTTGGAAGGTTGAGGCAGGAGGATCACTTGAAGCCAGTAGGGCAAGACCAGCCTGGGCAACATAGCAAGACCCTATCTCTAAAAAAAGTTAAACAGCTACTCAGGAGGCTGAGGCAAGAGGATTGCCTGAGCCCAGGATTTGGAGGTTGAAGTGAGCTATGATTGTGCCACTGCATCCAGCCTACACCACAGAGCAAGATCCTGTCTTTAAATAGACAAATGATGAAAACAATATTTTCTCTTTAAAATTTGCATTTGTTGCCTTATTGTTAGTATTGAACATTTCTCCAGGTTTGTTTTCTAGCTGTATTTACTCTTTCAAGGATTTTTTCCCAGCCAATGGTTTAATTAATCTATAAATTCCTGTGAATGCATTTGTTTTTAAAGAAGTAGAAGCCAAGTAATGGAAAATAAATCTTGGGGCTCTGGGTAGGACGTTTAAAATAAAATTCATCACTTCAGCTAGCTTTCAGAAAGAAAAGAGATAAAGACAGGACTTCAGTTTCTTTCCATTTACACTGTCCAT